>JAAAKO020007137.1:0-19214 GCA_010015015.2 Bolitophila cinerea | reverse complement strand
TATGCTGTACTTAGAAGCTTATGGCCTTTTCAAAGTTGTATGTCTCTTCATGCTAGAGTTTCTTTGGTTAAGTCACTTATAATGCCACACTTTTGCTATGGGGACATTATAGCATCAAAAAAATGTTGTCGGTCCGAAAGAATATTACAATTAGCTTTCAACTCCTGCATTAGATTTGTTTTTAAAAAACGTCGCATTGATCATATTTCCAGATTTCAAAACAAAATTTTAGGAATTACACTGGTCGATTATTTAAAATATATGCAATTATTATTCTTCTTCAAAATAGTCAAAACTAAAAGACCAAATTACCTTTATGACATACTATCTCCAAGCCTTTCATCACGTACTTCTAATTTTTTAGTACCATATCATAATTATAAACATATGCACACATCTTTTTTCGTATCTGTTATTACTAATTGGAATGATTTACCAATATATGTTAAGAAAAACCACACATTAATATCATTTAAAACAGACATTTTTAATTATATCCAATCTCAGCAGCAACGATAAATCTTTCATCAATTAGTTTGTAAAATTTATGTAATTATTCTTTAATAAATTTAAGTTAAAATCACACTTATATGTACAAAAATAAATAATTTTAGAAATTTTCATATGAAATATATAATGTATTATTGATTTTGTAACCACTACTTTTATAAAACACCTAATATTAGAATTTTGTAATTTTTAGTTGTATTACTAACTATTCAAGTCATTTTATATTGTATTTTAATTTTTAATTTTCCACATTATACAAATTAATATTGTCAAAGACAACATGTATAATTGTTAAACGAATAAATGTTATTATAAATGTTATTATATTTATAAAAGAATATACCTGTGAATACCAAAATATACTTTTGTCATGTAATAACTTTCAAAAATAAATATTAATTTATAATTTTTAACACAGTTTTATTTTACGAACGATTTTTTTTTCTGTCATAGGTTGTGGTTAAGAGGACATTCCAAATTTCCGATGGACATTTTTTTGTAAGCCAATTTTATATTTTTACTGAAAGGTAAATTTTAAACAATAAACATTATTGCACAGGATTTGCATTACAAAGGACTTCAGATAAAATATTTCCATCTACAGACTTTATCAATTTATTTTTAATTTAATATAATTTTCGCAAGTACCCAGTTTCCCATCTACACCCACTTCTGCGTCTGTCCTCACCAGATTACAATTTAGTTAATAATAATTAATAATTCCACATCAACAACGAAACATGCTGGTTTTTCTAAACTCGATATGAAGCACACGACATTATTAATTTACAATACCAGAACCTTGATAATACAAAGCTAAAATACGAGATATAACTCTATAGTCTATACTATATTATATACTCGTAATATACAGTACAATTTATGATCTCGACTATTACCTCATAAACATGTATATATTGTAGTATAGCATACATGCATATAACATATAACATAAACATATAACATATAACATAATACAAGTTTACATTTTGTGTAAATATTCAAATTGATTGAAATAGAATGACACGAATCCTAATTTTATTATGTATATTTCGTTCTCTGTGTAAATTACGTTCGAACTTAAACGGACAAGCGCAATTACATGTGTGTGTGTGTGTGTGTGTGTGTGTGTTCATATACATATACACACCAATATTAAATGCGCACTGCATATGAAAATTATTATTCAATCTCTTTGCGGAGCATACGAGCGCGCGTCTCTTAAAGCTCAATGCAAGAACTTGGCTTAAGTCGTTGCCGAGCGCCGAGCACACACACATAAACACGGGCGTACTCGCGAGCTGTCCAGGGAGACCAGTATTAAGTATACATGCGCAGTAGATGAGTGCTATATATTCTATACATTCGTATATATTATACTCGATTTATATAAATGTGTATGCATAAATGCACAATCAGCTTGCAGCCTGAGCTCGGCTGCTCGGCTGCTCGTGCACACTGTAAACACATTTGACTTAACTTTTCTTATATATTTGTGTATGTATGCATGCACTCACACATACACACACACAAAATGCATATACAACCGAACAACTTGAAAAAACCTGTTCCGAGGCACACGTGCGCTTGAGCGCGATTCTCGTACAGTCATGGTTAAAAGTTCATATATATTCTAACATAATACTTATTATACTTTAGAAGATGTATACAAATACACACAGAGAGTATATATATATATATAATATACTATAGTATTGTGTGCACTTTGTTTAATATTATTATTTTATGTAGATTCTAAGCGGCAGCGCACGCTCCTCACGCTCCCATCAGCCAGGAGAGCATCAGCAGCGCTGCATCAGCCCAGAAGCGAGCAGCGAGCGAGAAGTGCGCGCGCGCGCGTAGGTAATTTATCAAAATTAATCTATTAGGCACACACGAGTGGAATCAGGCATGAAAGTGTGTGTGCGAGTGTGTGAGTGTGTGTGTGTGTGTTTGTGGAGTGGATTCGAGTAATATGCCTTTTCTGAAGTGTAATATTGTTTAACTTACGTATAAAAGAGGTAATTTTATTTAATTCAGGTAATATATGGAATATATGATACAACATCACCTATTCGTATGTATAAATAATAATTATTCTATAATTTCTATTATCCATTTGAGAGACATGCGTGATAGAGTGTTTTTGAAGGGGAGCGATTTTTGTAGTGGTACTAAGTCTAAAATATATTTTTTTAATTACAGAAAATACGTAATATCTAATAATTTATTTAATATTCAATAATTCGAACTCGCTCTACACAGCGATTTACTGCATTTTGAGATGCCACTCCAAGAATATAAATAATATCGGTAATATTATTATTATTATTATTATTATAATTATTATTATTATCAAGAATATTAAAAAATATATTATTATTGGTAATGCGTATACAGTAATATCAATAATATTATGAGAATATAATGAGAATATTAAAATGATGTCTAATAATATGATAAGTGGTATTACGTAGCACAACCGTAACAATAATGTAGACTAAGGTGTCGCGATTTTTCAGTTTTTTTAATAGTGAAATTGGCGATATTTTAAAAATTGTACTAACTCTAAAATACGTTTTTTTAAATTACAGAATAACTCTAAAGAAAATTTTAATTAACCTAAATAATATTAATATTTAAATGGTCGATCCTCTGATAACAAATAATTATTGCTTGCTCCACTTCACAGAGCAACTTTTGATTTTTTGAAAAGACTAGTTCTCTTCCGTAATCTAGTGTACAAAGTATAATAATATATGTAATATTTCTAAATTTTGGGAAATATATTGGGAATTTTAAAATATTTTGCAAATATCGGTAATATATGTAATATATCGCAAATATTTTGTAATATTTTGATTTTTTTTATAATATTGGTAATATTTTGTAATATTCGTAATATTTGGTGAAGTATTCGCGTATCTGATTAGTCCTTTATATTAGTGATGCTGATGTGTGTGGCTGTTAAGGTAGCTGTTAAGGTGTACACGGGCTGCAGAATGCACAGTACTATTCGGATCAGGAAAAGTCAATTGCAAACGTTTTATTGTGTTAGATCCGAACGGCTGTCAAACAAATTTGTTCAGCCTGCCAGTTGTGCAATTGTTATTTGTGGTGGATTTACACGACACAACTGTGCAGTGGGCATTGCCACATTTTTGCGCAGCAAGCCTTGCACATCCTTACCAGTTATTTTATTGATCATTTATTGTACGGTATTTTCGATTAGCTTTAAGATCTTTCTATGTGACTATTAATTAATTTTGTTATTTTTTTACAGTCTCATAACACACATGCTACTGATACTTTCGACTAGCATAATAAAATAGAAAACTTACTCACTTATTCCTAAATTTTGCACTATTTGAATCGAGGAACGGAATATGTAATAATAGGCTGTAATATGACGTAATATTACATAATATCACGAAATATTACGTATTTTCATATTTTGAATGATATGTAATATTTGGAATTATTTTGCAAATATTTGTATTATTTGTAATATTTCACGAATTTCTGTAATATATTCAGAATCAAGAATACGGTGTACAAAAAAAATGATAGTGATTTCCTGCTCGATTTTGGTGCATTGGTAACACTCTTCAGTGAAGAACATTGTGATAGACGACATTTTTCGTTTAATTATCAGGCGGAAGAACAAATAACACAGATGGTCTTCTGACCCGTGAACATGCCATATATAATTGACCATGGGAAAACATGAATTTTTGTTGATTTAGACCACAAACTTTCAAGGATTGGCATTGTGATTTGTTAATGATCATGGCGAATGCAAGACGGATCAGAAATTGTAGTCGTTTACACTCAAACGGCATATCGGTTGGGACAATCGGGATCCTCGGAATGAGAACTTCCTCACCCTCAAATTTTCCTTTGAGAATCGTCGCGTAAATCACATTGTTCATCTATTTACTTCCAATGCACATCAGTTGTGGTTTGTTTATGTTTCAAAGCATGACTACTAAGGAGCCAACTTTTACTCGTAAATTATTCGGTGGTAAGGCAGGCGCTTGCAAGGAGTTTAAAAATTCAATTGGATAGTTGGTGGCATCATCTTCCTTTGTTACCAAAACAATAGATTTTAATGAATGCAGTGTACGCCAAAATTGATCGCTCACTAAAACATTCATTATTATGCGGTTTTTGTTGTTTGGTAATACTTTGTTGATGAGTTCGTCTTTTGATGTGACAAAGTTACAGAAATTCTGAGCAAATGAAATCAATCCGCACGATTCGTCGACAGCTACACTCGACCATTACCGATAGTCAGCAATTACACAGAGAAATCTTCAGCAGATATATCGTTTAGCAATGCCTCTCTCATGTGTGCATTTTTTTGTCCTTTTATTCGCAATAAATCGAATCCTAATTGCATTAGAGCTTTGTCAGGAATGATTTGATCGTCTTGGTAGCGGCATTGTTAATGATAATATCGGCACAATAAGCTAAAAGAAACTCGAAACAAACACATCAACCGGTCATTTTCAAAATTTCTACTTGTAAAATTTTCAACCATACCTAACCATAGACAACATTACGTTTAGCTGTCAGTCGCGTTTTTTTAATCCATGTCAGTTGCCATTTGATTTAACCTAAACGAAAACTTGCTCCACTAAAAAACAGATAAAATAGCAAGTTTTATAATTGATACCGGATACTATGTATTATGAGGTTGTTTTATTTAAATTTATTTTGGACCAACCACTAAGTATTTTGGTAAATATCAAACGAATAAGTCGCAATCGAGTTGAGTGCAGTTTTTTCCTCTTTAATAAACTATTTACCAAATTATTGCTCAGTTGGCCATTCTTTTGTGCCCTGCGCTTAGTTACTACAAGCTACACAATTATTTACTTGATTTATTAATGAGCTGTCCTGAAGTTTAGAAAACCAAACTGCTTACATAACCTCACAAACGCCAGGTATGACGAAGTGTAATAGTGTCTAAAAATTAACCGTTCTATTGGCTGCGATGCCTGTAAGACTTGGTTTCGTCTGGTTTTGTGCAAAAATAACTCCACGTGGTCTTTGTAAACTTGAATCACACGTTCACTGGAATATTGTGCCTCATCATCATCATTATATATGTACCATAAGGAATTCTTGGCATATAACGAATTTTAAGATTACATATGCTGATCCATTAAATATACATATCTTGTTTGTTAAATATTTATTTGTGGTTTTAATAAAAGATAGTTGTGATTTATTTTAACCTTAATTTACGACACATTAACGCTATGCGGTCTTGGCAGCATTCGAATCAATTAAGACTAAAATAGATAAACTGAAAGCTGAGAATGTTATTAGAGACGAAACGACTTCATATCATTGCTGGTGTTCCAAAGTCAGATGGTGAAAAGGATGCATTACACATCAACAAGTTGAACTAGCCTATCGCTAGAAAATGTTCTCTGGAATTGTAAAAGCCTATCCTTGTGAGGTTTGTTTCTTCAGATCTCCGCGATAGTTCTTCTCTGCATAGTTTCGAACACGAGATCTCGTGTCTTGCGCTCGTGTTGAAGCTGGAAATCCACTGGTTTTGGTTTCAGAGATCATGCTCAAAACTATGGAAGATGCAGCGCTTTAGCCGAACACACAATAGACACAAAATTAGAATCTGAAAGATATACATGTGATGTGTGCAATCTCACTCTTTCTGTAACTTTTGTTGGTGGAATCTCGAACGTCATATGTATGCTGAAGCGGATTGGCGTGCGTCGTTAGGATATTTACAGTTGTTTTTTCAATGTTAGTCAAATAAAGTTTGGACGGACGTGGAAGATCAAGCAAGAGGAACGAGACTCGGAGATTATTCACAACAAGTGGCCTTCGTGTAATATTAGTATCTGAAACATGGCTATACTTCAAATTAGGCAGTTGAAATAGGCGGGTACTAATTGTTCCGAAATGATTATACCTTAAAGTGGGGTGGCGGTGTGGCAATGAATGCGTTCGACGAGGTCATAATCCGAAAGTAGTGGTAAAACCCAAGGACAGTCCTATAGAATATATTTTTGTTAAAGTAATATTTAGGATTACAAAATTTTATTAGGTGTTTTAACAAAAATTGTTTTTGGTGTTACTAGACTTCAGCAAGGCTTTTGACTCAATTGATCACTATACTCTTTGTACAAAAGCGAAACAATACTTAAATTAGTCTCTATTATTATTTTCTTTATTAATAAATGATTTACCAACTAACCTATCGCATTGATATTTTCACTTATATGACAATCGGGTGACAGTCAAATATAAAAAGCATCAAGTATTGATGACCTTTCGCAAACTATCTCTGAAAATTAATGAAGATTTACATTCTATTAGTCCATGGCTTAAGGATTTTTTTAAATTGATTGTATATATTTTCAAATTTTTTAATATTGATGAATAATATTTCATATTCATATTATTTGCAAGTTATTATATCGAATCCTTTTTGTGGTTTAATATTTACGTTTTATTATGCATACTCCAAAATAATTTGAGTATCAAAATCGCGTGTCATTTATATCAAATTCTATAAATTATATTTTTATATTCGCAAATAAAAAATAACATCGTAGTATTCGTGCAAAATATATTCGATATTATTAATATTTCCTATAATTTTCGTGTTTTTTTATTATTATGAATATTTGCGAATATAGACATTTGAATTGCCATGTATTAGTAAAAATATTCTACACATTCGCAATATTACTAATATTATTTGCGTTATTATTGGTATTATACAATACTAGTACACCACATTACGAGACAAACATGTTTTACTTGAAGAAAATGATCATTAACAAATTTGTATGTAAAATTAAACTATGATTTAAAAGAGCCATATGTTTTTATGTTTATTGCAGCAAACTGGATGAAGAGGAAATATCTCAAATATTTATGCTTATTAAAAATGCTATGCTCCTAAAAAGTTTTTTTTTTATTTAATTTTTGGAGAGCGATTTTGATTTTTTAATGATATTTTTTTAACTAAACGGATTTACAAAATTTGAGGTATTTCTCATAACTATTAACATAATTGTTATCATAGTTTTAATTGGTATAATTTGATCAAAGGTTTTTATATTTTTTAACAAAATAATTTAAAATTTCTTCTGGTGCAAATTACTGGATCTAATTATAATTATTTTAAACTTAAAAATATATATTTTTAAATATTAAAATACGTTGATTTTATAAAAAATATAGACATTTACAATTAAAATACAATTTTTAAGAAAAAAAGAACGATATACAAAAAAACCACAAAGAAAAATTACACTTTTAAGGCTCATATTTCCATATAATACTTAAAAATGACCATAAATATATTTACACAAAATTGGATTGGATTAGAGTGAATTTGTAAAAAAATCACATTGAAATACCCAAACAGCACAAATCGTTATTATATCTGGCTAATAACCATTATATAACCACGGTTATTATTCAAACCAAAGATAAATAACGGTATTTTATCGTAGATATAACCGGCTATTAACCGTTTTTGCCCAGTTAGAAGTTATAATTTTGAAGTGCATCAACCTCTTCTGAATGTACATCGATTGGACAAGTCACAAATGGCCGAATCACGATTGGCCTAATCACGATTAACCAAATAATACGATTAGCAAAATTACGGTTTGCCATAATTACGATTGGCCAAATGATACGATTGTCCGATACTACATGAACGACTAAGTAAATTCGAATTAATAAAACTTTATTTGGTCAATCGTAATTCGGCCAATCGTGACTCGGCCAATCGCAATTCTGCTAAAACGTGTGATTTGGCCAATCGTTATTCGACCTATCGAAATTCGGCCAATCATATCATTCGGCCAATCGTGATTTGGCCATTCGTGATTCGGCCAGTTTAGATTCGGCCTGTTGAAATTCGGCCAGATGATATTCGGCCAGTTGAGATTTGGCCAGTTGAGATGTGGCCAGTTGAGATTTGTCCATTCGTGATTCAATCGAAAGAAACCGACCTGGTCATAAGTAATCCAGTTATATTCATTACTTTTACAAAAAAAAAATATTTATTATACATTGGGGAAATGCATGCAGATTGCCACCCCTTAGCTATTTTGATCATAAGTCGCCATATTTTTTCATATATAATATAGGTTAGAAAGAGTAGAAATCCATAATCCTAAAGTTAAAAATCATTCCAATTCTCAAAAAAATAAAAATATATATACATCAAATTTGAAAAGTAATCTATAAACAATCGATCGAAACCTTGGCTAGCAGGTTGCTGTCATACTAAAAATGGGAGCAAAACAAATAAGGTGGCAAACTCCAGTTTAACGATATTTTGAAATATACATGAAAAAATAGCCTATTCATAATCTTTATTTTAATTCTGACCAAATCATTCAATAAAAAACCTCACACAGCAAAACTATTTAACTTGAACTCTCGATAAAATTGATTATTTTATGAGCACAGGAAAAAAACAAATTTTGGATTTTTCTATTTTTCAGAAATAATATTTTACACTTTGCACAGCAAACACTCTGTGTTATTGCTCTAGAAATTTAACTCTTTTGACGTCGAAGGCAGGCGGAATTTATGTTATGATGCTGCTAGAATGTCAAAATTCAGATGTGGAGGTAATCTGCAATCTTTTCCCCTATATTTGTGCCAAAAAATATGTATGACGATTTAATTATGACGATTAATATGCACCCGTTACTGGACAGAATCTGGACATATCTGCTTTGCTAGGCGACTGGACCAATAAGAAAAAATATTATTTATGAATTCAATCTTTAATGTTCTTTTCTTTTTCTATTTATATTTCTGCCATAAGTCTATTAAACCATTTACATCTCAGCATTTGAATTGCCGTCAAAAGTCCTTATAGACAGCCATATTTCAGCTTTAAATCCACATTTCCGGTGCAGGCTGTAAGACCCATAAATTTATCACCCAAAGTATGCAAGACCCAAAGAGTGTAAAACCCAAAGTGTGTAAGACCCAAAATGTTTAAACGTAATAATAATATATTGTCAAACTTTACAGTGTAATTTTTGACGGCTAATATGGGTGCGTTTGAGGGTATTAAAATGAGTATGTTTATTGTTTTTCACTATAAAAACCTAAGAGAAATAATACTATTAGAGTAGAAGTTAGTCAATATTTTTGAAATAAATATATATTTTATTGTTTTGTTATTGTGATTTTGTATAATAACACAAATTATAATAGTTTGAAGACGATATTTGTCATTATTATTTAAAAATCAATCAAAAGCAAAGATATACCTTCGAAAACATGAATCGCACTCATCAATTTTAAGAATATGATGTTCAAAATTACACTGCTATTCATAATTTGGGTCATGCACACTTTGAATTTTAATTAATTTGGGTGCTGCATGATTTAAGCTTTACGCACTTTGGGTTTTGTATATTTTGGGCCTTACATACTTTGGGCCATACAAACTTTAGGCCTTGCGCGCTTTGGGCTTTAAATATTGTGGGTCTTAAATTTGTGGGCCTTACAAACCGCACTCAATATAAGCATAAAGATAACAGCACACGATGATGGTTCTGATGGATGAGCGACCGCCTGCCAGAAGGGCCTATTGTACTATTATTAAAAACTCTCCACAAGCAATTCCACGCAAAATAATGTTATGCAAATTATAATATAAAAAGAGAAAAAAGTTATCTTTCGAAAGATATACAATTTATGCAAATCGAATATAAATTAATGGCGATATGAACAAATGAAAGTGCCGTGATTTTTAAGGTATTTCGAAAATAATTCTAATGAAATTAAATAGTTGGCATTTGTGGAATCTACGCCTTAAAATACATAGAAAAAAGTCTATGAGAAACCGCAGCTCTCAAAATAAGGCCAAAATTTGTAAAAATATTTTAACCGTTCCAGGTCCAGGAAAACCGGTCCAAATTGATGAAACGAAATTGGAACAGGCTTTTAGTAGCCCATTCGTTATTATAGGTCCGGTTGTTATCCGGTCATTAATACAGATCCTATCAAAATATCTGTCAACAGCAATACAGTGGTTTGAATTGTCTGTCTAGGTTTATGAACTGGTCTAAATTTAAAAATATAGCCTTAGAAACAACTGAACTTCCAGAAAGTTGAATTTTACAGTTTTAGGGATTTATATTTGATATTGCTTCGTAGGAACCCAGTTTTTTATGTATTTTGATTCTCAAGTGATTATTAGATTTTCTGAAATTACCTTGTATTTAGGGATTATATTATTTTTAATCAACATCAAATAAACAATATTTGTCACAACCTGGTTTGGACTGGTCTTTCAGTTAAAAATGGTAATATATAAAGATATAATGATATTCTGCCCAGGATTTATAATAAAGTGGTTTGAATTAATAACACATTAACTATAGACCTTTCAGGTCCTCAGAACGGGTTCGATTAAATAATTTGACGGATACAGATACACAAGACAAATTGATAAAGTGATCTTGACCGGTTTTTCGATTAAAATGTTTCTTCATTAATTGTTTTTCGATAAAATTGTTTTAATATCTGACGAGATCAATGAACTGGTTAGAAATGTAAAAGCTACCTGGAATGTTCGTTTAAATACCCGGTCCAAAAGTCCAGGAAAAAATACTAACCAGACCGATAAAGTGGTTCAAATTGATAAATCTCCCAAAGCGGTTATTCAACCCGTTTTTTAATACAAACCTTTAAATGGCGAACATTTTAATTTCGATTTTTTGAATGTATATATTTTTTGTGCGAATTTTTAATTTCTGAATTTTTTGTGCAATGAACTATTTAATAAAGACCAGCAAAAAATAAAACTGAGAGTTACAAACGAAAACCAGCGGCAAAAATTTTGTGGCGAAAAAGAATCAAGATGTGAATTTTAATCTGAATTATATATTCGTATACCTGCCTACAATACAAAAAATGGCATGATAAAAAAATTAATGCAACAAAATTGATTGGCATCCCGAAATAAAAAAAAACAATTTGGCATATAGTTCCTCCGTTCCCCGATCACCGTTTCACTAAACACAAGAGTGCAGTGCTTCGCTCTCTCTATCTCTTTCTCTCTCTGTACGCATAAAATATAATTATTTCGCAGTACTATAGTATTAATATACTCAACAGGCAGCCACCGCCTATTCAAGGAATAATTATTACGAACGTAATTAATTTCCCGGGCGCGCATGGCGTACAAATTTAAATGGTGAGCCCGAACCCGAGGGAATTTTTGGGGTAAAATACTCAAACAACGCCTTTAATAAAATATGTAGAGCATAGTTGGCGCACAGTGCATGCAACAGAATGCTTTTGGTTCGTATATCTATTATGCTATAATAATAGAAAATGAGAGGCAGATGGAGAGGGACATAGAAAGAGGTGAATGTTTTGTGAGATATAGAATTGCTAACCGTATACAAGATACTCTGAGGTTGTGTGATGATCTGTGTGACATTCTTGTGATGTGCAGAGTTTGTGGTGTCGCAATGGGCAACTCGGCATCTCGGCAACTCGACACTCTAGGTGATGAAGTCAACCGGTGCTACAAAGAGGATTATTTTACAAAGAGACTTAAAATGTCTTCCTCATTTTCTACAATCACTCTATATAGAGGTAAATGTATATAGTATGGTTTTACTATTATGAAAACATGAAAGCATAAAAGCATTGCAGATAGCAAAACACAAATACACGCCAAAGTCAATAAATTGATGTCTTGCTGTGTTGTTGTTGTATTGATTAGTCTGGCCTGGAAGTAGATGGAAGATACGGTCACGATAACGTATATTACATTGTGTTACAACAACAACGTTATGCGTGCGTGCAGACAATACTCTGGTGAATTGTAATTTAATACACGCACGACTACAATATATGGATTAGGTAAAAGGGACTGCTTTATCTGGTAGATTCTATACATTATACACACACACACACACTCTCACACAAACTCACACATACTCACTAACTCACACTCTGTCACACTCATATGTTGTCAGAATGTGGTGTTAGATTATGTGAAGCCGGATGTAATTTCAATTACTCTGGCATAATGGAAGCGTGTGTGAATGATGGACTCTCATTTAATGGCTTGATGAGATTGTGGGTAAACCTAGTATCTTTTTGATTTAAATTTGAAATTATCAGGGAATCGTTCATCTTACATAAATACTCTAAAAAGAGAGATACACATATAAATTCGACATTGATTTTTAAAGTATACGATAATTCTACATTTTGTGTAATACAATTTATATTATTTATATTTAGTGGTGGCGCCATCTATCTGTCAATCCAGAAACTAAATTATAAGGGTAAAGAATACTTATTTTGCTTTATGAAATAAAGTTTTAAAGAGTTTAGTTTTATGTTGCTCTTATTACGTAGTGATTGGGCAATAACGTATATTTATGTCGTCTGATTGTGCCATCTAACCAAAAATTAACACACTAAATAAGAGAGGAAAATTCGATTGGTTGAATTTGATTTTAGTAGGTTTTGGTTAAATGGAGGATACGTTTTATAAAGAGAAGTATGTCTTCTCTGCTCTGTTTCTCCTTTAAGAGAACGAAATGCATCATCACTAGCACCAATTCTAAGTGTTTGTAGGCTTTATAGCAAGAGATTTAGGGAATAGTGAGAGATTTTGTTTTTTATTATTACTAGTTGTGTAATTTCCAAAATTGGAATATTAAATTACCATGCAGTTATTGTTATTTTTCGTAATTATTCGAAATAAAAAAAAATAAAACGCGCATTTGTTATTGTAATGTTTTGTACAAGTTATTTATTTATTTATTGAATTAAATTAAGTTTATTGTTTTGGTTTGTCTTTTTTAAGTTATTTCAGTGTGTAAAAATTTAGTAACCGAATTTTCGGAAATCAATTTTTGTTAACTGTTTATTATACAATCGGCAAAGTGCCCTTACTATTATTTATAAAAATATATATTTTGACTATATATTATTCATTAAATTCAAATTTTGAGGATTGTATTTATCGTATTGTGGAATCTAAAAAAATATAATTGACACAAAACAATATTTAATTTTAGATTGAGCGATTCATACATTTTTATACTTCAAAAAAACGCTTTTGATTTTTTGTTTTTAAATTTATCCACTTCCGTTTTTCGCACATTTTTATCGTGCCATCAGTAAAAAGTAGAATTTTAATAACTATACAATTCGAATTTAGGTTTAATAGGGATTTTATCGATTTCAATTCGCTTATCGCACTAAATGCTATCGCACCATCTGTAAAAAATATCAGAGTAAATAACAAAGGTAGATACTAGGTTTTAATCGCGATCAGAGTCGCGAGTAATTATAAAAAAGGCCTATTATCTTTTATACATGCTGTTTTTAACAGCACCATCATCATCTATATAATGTATATATATATATAAATATATAAAAAAACTAAACTACTAATATACTAAATTAAAAGGGCACTTTTATATGGGTACATTGTTACTTATTTCGGGATTGAATAAATTGTATTTGTTATTTTATTGGTCGAAGACCCAAATGCATTTCATTTTTGTTTTTCTTGTAGTATTTTTATTTACATGTTTAATCATAAAATCTTATATATAGACACGAAATGTACCAGTGTTACCTATATACAGACTTGTATTTACCATCTCCTTAAACGGAGGTACGGTATTAGTTATTTTCATCGTTAAAATAATGCCTATTTACGCACATATTTAAAAAAAAAACAAATATTATTATTTAAATATTGTATCATAAAATAGCTTTTAAAAAGTATAAAACATGAATAAAACTTAAAATAGTGTCTACGATATACACTTTAACAAAAATCTTCGATTGTATCGTCTTAAAACTATTAAAATACGTGTTATTATAGAATATCTCAAAACTGGTCTAACATGCGGCACGTCCAAGTAGACTGCCTATTTTAAAAAATATATTCATTACAAAAACATAACATAAGTCCAAAGTATTGTTGCTCTTAGTAATATACTTAATCACATACATTACGGGGAGCCGCGCCATCTATCCACTAAACTTAAAACTAAATTAGAAGGGTAGGCATATTTCCAATGTCATGATAGGAAATCATTTTTCAATGATTCTAAACCTTTATTCTTTATTTTACTTTCATGTTATACATTTTTGTTTTAATATGAATATACTAAACGATTTTCAAATCCGGCCTAATATCAAATCTAAATAAAATTGACTATAATCTTAAACAAGCAGAATATAAACAAAATTAAAAGTTTTAAATTATTGAAATTTGATTTGCTGTAATATTTTCTCTAACTATAACAACTATAGAAGATTCGAAATGCGATTTTAAAAATATATGAGTATTAAGTATTTTTGTATTTTTTTACTTGTTTAATGACATTCGTTTTAAGTTCAATTTTCTGAGATAGTTTCACATTTACCACGCTATCTATCTACCGAACGAACAAATATCATCACTCCATCTAGTCAAAAAAATAGAAACTAAATAACAAGGGTTGGTTTTACCCGAAATGGTTTTTACATTGTTTTACATCTTAATCTTTGTTAAAACATTAGTTCTGTGTTGTAATGTAAATCTGGAACTAAGGCACGCTCGGTATAAAACTTTATATGCATAAAATCATAATAATATTTTACAATATTTCATTCTGTTTGCAGCTCAAAAAATACACTTAATATATCATTTAATAACTACACAAACTTTCTATAAAATGCGGACATCATAAAGTATTTGACCTCTGTTTGCAAGCGAAATTGTTTACTTAGTATTTAATTGTAATATGCCATCATTCGCATACACATCCTAACTCCTTTTTGCAAAGTGCATTTATATATTTGTTGTTACACAAAGTTTATGAAACTTCAATACCGCAAAACGTCCCAAAAACTAATGGCTAAACACAAACATCAAAATCTGTCTTTTTCGTTAAGCGACTCCTTTGCCCCTTCCACCAAACTTGGTCAGGCAAATTCAATTCGTTTTGATATGTACATTATACATCGTCTCTCTCATACACTGCTGGCTCTCTGGAAGATCGTCGTCATGTCCCTGTGTAGAATGTTTGGCTAAAGTTCTGAATGTGTATACTCGCAGAAGTCATCGGAGGAGACGCATGTGAGTTTGCCTCGTAAAACCCATAATAATATTGCGAGAGATTTTGAATAAGCATATATTTGCCACAAACAAGTTTCAGACCATTTGTGGGTTTTTGTGTTTTTGTTTATTCAGCTGTTGACGAGAATTCTTCGGTCTGGTAATTTAACTATAATCTATGGCCGGATGAATGCAAAATTAAGACATTACTTTGTGGTATAAGCACTAAAAGCTTTCATCGATTTGAATCACACATTTAATCGTACCGATTTGGTATGTAGGGTGAGAGGTGGTGTCTTATTTGAGGAATATTGACATTACAAAATAAAGTAATGATATCCAGTCATCGTGTCAATAAAAAAATCCTCGCCTGGCATTAACACTTGGCATTTTAATGGGACGGAAGCACAACCGAGGCCCTCGAAAGAGGAGCTTTCAAAAGGCGGTATACGATGTGCGAAACCATAAAACACTTTATGGCAACGTGCATTGCGCCCTCGTGCACCTTTTTCATTATTTTCCGAAAATTTATATCTATAAAAATTCAAATTACATTTTCATTGGGCTCACACATACACACACACATACACACAAGCTTCATTCTGCATATTGCGTTATGTGAGCTCGTAAAATATATGCGAGCGCACATTCGCGCACGCAAGCTTTGAGGGGTTGCAACTGGCTGGCAAAGCCACCGCACACATATACACACATACTATAAAGTTTAAGTTTTTTATGTTTATTTATTTATTTATAAATTAACACATAAATAGTGCAACGCGGCGATGGCAGCTTCGGCGGCAATGGCTAACATGCAGCTGGCTTCGACGGTCGGTGGCGGTTAAAAGGTGGGTGAGTAACGTTTACGTCGAGCGCGAAGGGTGCGGGTGGATCCCATTCCACCAACTCCGCCACTGCCGCCGCACTTATATATTGCTCATAAATGCTACATGTATGCATACAAATTTATTACATAAATAACATAAATACTATAGTAGTTAAACTAGTTTAACTACTAGTACCAGTAGTAGCTGATTATAAATATTAAAATAGTAATTTTATTCAAAAATACTTTCGTTTCAGAATAACTCCACGATCCACAGAGCCTTATCTTCGCGGGATTTTTTTTGGATTGCAAGCTTTCGTTTAATGAGGAAAAGCGCACATATTCAACAGAACACAAAAAGGTATTTTATTTAAAATTATTATATAAACTAATGTTTTTCTGTAGTTTTAGCCAATGGCATTTTTTTATTTGCTCGACAGAGCGACCCGGGCAATTTCAATTCAAGCGGATGGACAACGTCCGCTCCGGCAGGCTACTGCAAAAGGACTCTTGTGAAGAGCCTATGTTACAGTTATGCACACACTCCTCGCTCACGTTCAACTAATTGAGCTTGTATGTATACGTGAGCAAAATACTAATTCGAATTAACCTAATTACCGTGGTTGCACACGAGCAAAATTATAATTGGACATTAGTGTTTAATTTGTGAGAGGGACTGCGATGTAATGGGCATTTTTGGTATGGACAGTGTGGATAGATTTTATGTGGGTAGAGTATGGGTTTTTTAAATAATTTTTAACACTCTATTGGAAGAAATCTAGTTCCGTTTAATAAAATACTTCTTCTCGTAAGAAAAGCATTCTTTTGAAATTCATTATTTCTCTCAATGGGCAGTCAAACAATTCTCATAAATTTCCAACAGATCTACTTATAATATAATTGACTAAAACCATAATTCAAACTTCATGCCAGATTTCAATTGCATATGTCTAATAATTTTCGAGATACAGCGACTAGTGATACAGTAAGTCATTCCCTTCTCTTTTTACTTGTTTTCCACATTAAATACACCCAAAGTGATCAAACATAATCCGACACCTACTAATTCCGTTTCTCAATCTAATATGCAATCTAAAATAAAGTAGCACACCAAATCACAACCTTATCGGATTCCTAATTGTGATTGATATGGCGTTTAGTTAACGATTCTGATATTATTTAATTTGCAGCTTTGAACTTTTGCACATTTAATAGATAATATTATTATATTATATATTATATATATTTTTTTTAATAATTTCATGTTTTTTCTTTTTTTTCTTTTTTAACTTCTGTATAAAAAAGTGAGAAATCAGAAGCTACAGCTGTCATCAAATTGATTGAATTGCTTAACAAGACTACATAAAGAATATTTTACGCATAACCCTTATGCTAAATTTTAATTGACCTTTAAGTTTTTTAGACAAAATTACTAGTGATAAAGTAGGTCAGTACTTATTCTATTTAAATGTTTAATTTATTTAAAAAGACCTAAATAAAAAGAATGGATCAAAATAATTCAAACATTTAATTATATTATTGAACTTAAAACCATTAACAAAGGAAAAAAGATACTTACCTCATATAAAAATTACCAAATATAAAAATTACACACAATAAAACAAATGAACACATAAAAAATGAAATTATTCTGTGGTCAAAAATATGTGCTCATTTTTAATTTGTTTTAGTGTGACTATTTATTTTTAAATTGCACATTTTTCATTTAATTTGTGTTGTATTTTTATTTTTTTTATTTTTCAAAAATGTTTTCGTTCTGTGTGCGCTAAATTGGGAGCCTTAGAAAATGTTTAAAATAAAATCATAAATAATAAACAAACTGTAAAGTCAGAAGGCTATAGAAAAACAGTAACAGCAGACAGTGTGATTGATTGGAGGTGGTTAAAACCATTGAATATACGCCATTTGCTAATTTCTGACTATTAAAAGTTTTATGCTATTTAAAATCTGTACGCCATTTTACAATATTTTCGGATCATACAGATGCCGTGTTTAATGATTGTACACATTAGGAAAGAAGTAGGAAAAGTACCACAAGAAGATAAAGCTCATTTATAATTTATTTTCTTATTACCATTTGGCTGATATAGTTAAAAAGCTTCAAAAGCGATCGGAGATTTTTATATCGGATTAGTTATTTGAGATGGCATCCTTTTATTTAAGTCTAAGATCAATCCCATAGTAGCCAATTTTCATATAAAAATAAATGACAAGATGAGCTATATCAGTTTTCAATTATACTCTTTTTAATAAAGCTATATTCTAAAGTTTGTTAATCATTGCGCAAAATATCAACGTTATCATACTGCTTGTTTTGTATATTATGTCAATGTCTACTAAATTAGCAACTGCAAATAAAAAATAGTGAATAATGTCCAAGGACATAAATTACATAGACATTATGTCAGTTCCAAACTTACATAAGGTCCTTGACTATTATCTCTGTTCTTGTCAATACATAGATTTAATATCAATTTTATAATTGACATTGTCCAATGGTACATTATGTCTTATTACAAACTAAAATATTTGAATTTTAGATATTATTTCCGTGGACATTGTTTCACCTCACCATTTTAATTTTACTTCGAGAAAACGTTTTTTATCCTGTTAGGTTTTTAGAAAGGATATTGTCTGATGCGGTGTGGGGACAGAAGCGCCAGTCCCTTATTCGCACAATGCACCAAGGACTACTGAGCTACAAGACATAAGCGCTAAAGTCCAAGGCGCCAGTACTTTAAGTAA
>JAAAKO020007126.1:0-19226 GCA_010015015.2 Bolitophila cinerea | reverse complement strand
AACTTGTTTGGTTTTGGATTGAAATGGGGTCAAACTTTCATATATATATATTTTTCAAAATTATGTTTTTTAATATATCCACAAATATAAAGAGGTCATTAATTTCCTTGTTCAAATCTCGAAATTGAATTTTATCTTTTTATTTGACATTGTTTATTTTTGTTCATGAATGTGTTTAAATTGTTTTTTTTTAGTGTTTATTGTTTTCTTGGCTTGTTGACTCTTTGACATACCTCATATCAATCCCAAACCAAACCATAGGCAAAAAAACAATTCGGTTTATGCGTTGATCGGGCTAATAAATAGTAATGTTAAAAATTGTTATACAAAAAGTATTTTAGAATTAATTAGAATGTATGAATTATTTTTTATAAAATGTATCCTTCCAACTTGAAGAAGCATCTGTGCGCCGGTTGAGTGGCGACCTCTGGGAATTTTATTTGGAAGTTCAGTGCCTCGAGATAAAAGTAGAAGTGATCGTGTGAGTAAAGTAGGTAAAAGTGCGACCCACAAAAGAGAGCTTAAGCGATACTAGGCCAGCGCCTCTTAACCCACAAAAACGCGAATACCGAGGAAAGCTGTAATCCCTTCGCCAATACCTTGAAAACTATGTACTACGTATTTTGTCAAAAAAAGCTCCAAACACAACAAATATAATCGGACAGTACCGAGCTTGAGAAGTGATTCTGGCCAACGATAGCCATAATCGCAAGGGAGGATCAATGAACTTCATTGCCATGATCTAATAGGGAGACGCGGCAGAGGATATAGACCTAAGAACCGGCGAACGACGGGGTAAGTTAAGAGTTCTTGTAAATTAATAAAAGGTTGATCTTCAATACCCATTATAATATTAAGAAAAAGATCTGCCGCCACGTCACATCCCCGCCCATCCACTGCTTATCGCTGTAACTGCCCAAGGCAAGCAGGATCGGTCAGAGAGTTTTTGAAAGAGATTTTTCGAAAGATACCTTCAAGTAGATATATAAATATAAAATGGATTCTGTTCAATGCACTATATACATTAAAAATAATAAGTTCAGCATTAAAAATAAACATTTTTTCTTTGGTTTTTGCATGTTGTAATAGGATCATCGGGGAACCGGCCAGCTATCTTTCGATGACTCTCTTTCGAAAACTCTCTGACCGATCGAAGCTTGGTCTTTACTTATTCGGAATAAGGTTTTTGAACTTGATTTTATGTCACTAGTACACCCGAAATTACCTTTTTCACGATTACACATCGACATTAACTTCTTTGTCCTTAAATTTTCAAAGAACAAATAATTTAAGAAATAACTTTTATATATTTACTTTTTTGAGATTAACTATTTTGACATTAATTCCCTGGAACTGCAGAGACGGAATTAACACGCTGGAGAACATTAATTGCTACCGCACGCGTTTTCCTTTTTTAACAAAAAAATCAAAAATATTATAACACCGTCCCCTTTAAAAGGAGGTAAAAAGGAGGTTTAACAACATTTTAAACGTAAACCGAAACAACAGGCAAGCAAACAAAAAGCATCACTTTTTTGAACTGATAGAAATATAATAAAATAAAAAAACACTAAACACTAAAAATCGTGTTGAATTTATAAATATTGAGGGATGCGAGTGAATTTATTTTTTTAATAGTTTGGACCTATTTTAGATTTTTGAAATTATGCTAGTTTTTCCTTTAGTGAAAATTCGAAAAGAATTTTTAATAATTTGTGTTACGTTGCTAAAGTAACATCTCGACTATTTTAAAATGATCCCTCGAAAACACGTATTTTTATTTTTTATAATTATTTATAATTATTTAATTTAGTCATCCAGAATTTCGTAAGCAATTATTTTGAAAGAAATATTTATACAAAAACGTTTAAGTGGTTTGGGTACAAAATAATCAATTATTGATTTCCGACAATTAGTCCAATTAACAAATAATTTAGCACATCTGATCCTTCAAAAATAAAATAAAAAAATAAAATAACGACAATTTTTTTTAAAGCGAATTTTATTCTGGACTTTAGAGCACCCCAAAATTATTCGAAACAATGTTGATCACACTCAGTTTCTAAATATCGCTATTTTATTATAATTAATGGTGTCTGGGAAACGTCGTTGGCTTACCAAAAACCATTAAATCATAATATTCGAAAAAGGAACCTAGGAATACTATAAAAAGGTAATTGATGAACTTTTATTGTATGGTTTACATTTATTAGTATGTATGCTTTTCAAAATTTTATTTTTAATTTATTTTATATTTATAAAAAAATAACTTTATTTTTTACTTTAAAAAATAAATACATTTTGATTTTAAAGAGCAATAAGAACATAAATGTAATTAAAAAAAATCCCATGCCTATACCTTTTCTAATTAATTATTTCTTTGTTATTGTTTTTTTTGTTTATTGTTTGTTTTTGCTTGTTATTGCATTTTTTTTTATTTTTATATAGATTGTTATAAGATTGATAGATTAATAGATTGAAAGATTGATAGATTGATGGATTGATTGTAAATAGATTTATATGTTGATATATTGATAGGTTGAGAGTTAAATAGAGTTAAATATTGATTAATTGTTAGATTGTAAGATTGATAGAGTAATGGATTGATTAGGAATAGATACAGAGATCGATATATTTGTATATTGATAGATTAATAGATTGACTGATTGAATAATAGATTGAATATTGATACATTGATAAATTGATATATTTAAAGATTTATAAATTGATAGATTGATTGATTTATAGATTAATAGATTGAGTGACTAATGGATAGATAGATTGATAGAATGTAAGATTGGTAGACATACAGATAGATTGATAGATTTATAGATATAAAGATTGATAGAGTTATTGGATGACATTTTGAAAGATTGATAGATTGGTAGATTTATATTTTAATAGATATATTGATAGGTTAATAGATTGAGAGATTGATAGATTGATGGATTGATTAGTAATATATTGATATATTGATATATTGATAGGTTGAAAGATTGATAGATTTCAAGATTGATTATTTGTTAGATTGATAGATTGCTGGATTAATGAAGAATATATTCATAGATCTATAGATTGATGGATTCATATATTGATATATTTATATATTGATATATTTATATATTGATATATTGATAGATTGATTGTTTGAATGATAGATTGAAATATTGATAAATTAATAAATTATTAAATTTATATTTTGAAAGATGGATAAATTGGTATATTGGTAGATAATTGAAGATTAATTGATATATTTTTAGATTTATTGATTTCTTGATTGCTAGTTTGTAAAAATGAATGATTATTAGATATAGTGGTAGATATATTGATACGTGGATAAATTGATAGATTGATAGACGGATAGATTGATAGATTGATAGATGGATAGATTGATAGATTGGTAGATTATTAGATTGGAAGATTGAGAAATTTAAAGATTGATTATTTAATAGATCGATAGGTTGCAAGATTGATAGATTGATAGTGTGACATATTGATACATTGATTCATTGATAGATTCATAGATTAATTATTTTCTAGATTGATAGATTGATTGACTAATTGATTGATAGGTAGATAGATTGATAGATTGATAAAATCTTAGATGGGTAGATAGAGTGATAGATTCAAATATATAAATTTATGATATATAGATTGATAGATTGATATATTGATATATTGATAAATTGATGGATAGATTAATATATATAGATTGATTTAACATTATATTAAATTAATATATGAATATATTGATAGACATACTAAAAACTAGCAAATCTAGTTTATTTATAAAAAATCTGGAAAAGTTTTTTATTATTAGTGAATCGTGAACGTATACCAACATCCGCCCTCTCCTTTTTACCGGATATGACTAAAGGATTCACCCCTTAACGGATAGGCATCTTAAAACGAATCACCCTGTATATATCATAGACGGATCCAGAAAATCTTAAATTAAAAAATTAAAGCATTTAAATTTTTACCAAAATTCAGTTTTTGAAAATTCGAAAATATGTTAACAGAAACAATTATTTACTGGGATTTTAAATTCCATTTTGACAAAAGTCTGTTTCAAAAAACACAATTGTAGATTAAAAATTATGTAAAATAAAATAAATAAAATAAAAAGTTAAAAATAAAGTAATTAACAAAAAAAAATGTGTCAAATACAATCATGTATTTTACTAAAAAAAATCTACAAAAACTCCCCTGTTGGAAGATTTTTTTTCATTACCCATATTAAGCTAAACTACCTGAATAAGCTAAGCTTAAATAAAGGCTGAATAAGCATTTATTGGGTTCCTTATTAAACCAACCAACCTAGATAACGGCACGGCCCGAATATTCTGCCAAATAGGGCATTATTTAGCTGTTATACTACTTCTGGCTGAATAAATACTATTTTTTTAGTCTTATACATATTGAATTTAAATTTCCTTTCATTTGAGAGCAATTTTTTTTATTAATTAATTACAGGCACGAAATATCAATTATAGAAGGACTTTAGGCGAGATTAGCCTCACCGCCCTATGGCGCCACTATAGCAAGAGAAATTTACTACCATGGAGGGCGGCATGAAATAGACCCCAAAACATTTTCAGAACATAACAACAATCATGTTCTGCACTCTTCTTTTTTAACAAAAACACAAAGAGAAGAAGAGAGCAAAGAGATTTTGGGAGATTTTTACAAGGTATAGTTTTCCTGTCACCCATTTTATACATGTGACGTAAAAAAGTCACTCAATCACGTGAAATCTGAAATAGAATTTGGCTACTGGTTGTGATCCCAAAAGTTTTTTTCTAATATGAGGACATTTTAATTTGTCAGTTTTAACTTTCTTGAACATTATTTGTAATGGCCCCATGTTGCCCATTTAATGACATAATTAGATTGATTTTTGAAATACACGTCTCTAAAATAAAGAACGAACGCAATTTGGACCTGTTTGACATCAAATTATTATATGATGATGTTTTTGATGAATTTGTTGAAATACAAAAAATGAATTTCAACGGTTTTGCAATTCTTTCTAATGATCTTTTAGATTCAAATTTAAAGCAGCATCTCGCAAATCTCGGTTCCGATAATTTTGTTCATTTACCGCAATCGATTTCATTGTCATATAAAATCCACAGACCAGTTATTAGCTTATTTGATTGGGTGATAGAATCCCAAAAAATCAACTATGCACATGCCTGAAATACTCATGAAACCAAAGTACCTTACTTTACCATAAGGCCAAAGCCTGAAAAATTGCTTCAGGATTTCATCACCAAAACTTTTTTTGAGAAGAAAAGAATATTTTGATCAAACATGCGTATAGCTCTACTTATGCTATACTCTTAATTCAGTACCTAACATCTTTTCAATTTTTTATTGATGGTAAACAAAACAGTATAACTGACCAAGTTAAAGTGAATATCGAATATTATTTAAAATAAGGCAACCTTAATTTGTTTAATAAATAAATTTAGAATAGACCAAAATTTTGTATTTCTTCATCCCGATATTGCTCCTATTGATGATATTTTTATGAAACTGTAACGAACACCTTTCACTGTGATGGATGGTTTTGGGAATGCCTCACCAATCCGCCCAGAAATATCTCCGCCGTTAGGTTTAATAATTTAGTTGTAAGGATTATATTCAATTTAGCTATATAAGCCTTTAGATTTTAAAAATTTAATATACACAAAAAAAAAATTAAAAAAGAAATAAAATAAAATAATAATAGTTACGAAGTAGATTTAAGAATTTGAGTAGTTATGAGCCGCCGTAAAAAAAGAGAAATGGGGAGCATACGTTAACTTAGAAAAAGTACGGTCCGCAACGTACGTAACGCACCAAAGATTATCCCAATAAAAGATCAATAAGAAAAGACCCTCAGGAGAACTAAAAAAGGTTCAAGTTCACAGCGTTAGCCCGCGGGAAAGAGTACGATTTTTTACCAGAGGGAGAGCTAGCTTCACGAGCCTAGAAATTTGTCCGGCGAACGAAGAGGTTGGCCCCATCGTACCCCTAATCCTATAACGTAAAAGCTCCGCCGTCCCATGGCCATATACTGCGAGTTAGATAGTTTTGTTGTGCAACAAAAATTTAAGTAAGTTTAATTTTTGATTTAGTGTAGTATTAGTTTGATTAGTTTATAACTAAAGTTTAAAAATAATACATTGATATATTTTGTTAAGACCGTCCGTCACAATAATAAAAACCTTGCATACTTCATTTTGCTGGGAGTTACGAGCTTGTCCGCTGAGTGCTAGTCAGGCAAAGGGATACAATAGGTGCTACCTTCTCTTGGTTAGCATAGCAAACCCGTTTCAAAACCTTGTTTAATGGATTCGAGATATATACATTCCTAAAAAGTTAATGGAAATCAGCCACCATAGGTTTTAATAACCAAATAATCCATATTAATCAAGAAGCCATTTAGGTTCTTTGCTATTTTAATAAATACATATAAATAATTTTGAGAAAATTACGCCCAATGTTATTTGTTTAATCTTTCATGTGTGCTATAATGACGTAAAGTTATTTATTTCAGTCGATTCGTTAGCTGACTCAATTTCAGTAAAAAATCATATCAGTTTAGATCATCGGTATCCTCGGAATGAGAACTTCCTCATCTTTGAATTAAATCACATTACAACCAAACGCGTTTGGTTGCACAGTTTAGTTGGTTTATGTTTCGAAACATGATTACTACGGAGCGTGTTTCCAAGTTTTAACCAACAATCAACTTTATCTACTGTTGTAGCGTTAAATGTGCGTTTGTGTATTGCAGATGGTCGTTTATCCGCTCTGATCACGACTTTGTAGTCATAATTTGGCATGCGCTCCAAAGTACTTGTACTTGACCAACGCATGATGTTCATGAAGTAGTTGCTGCATATCTTGAAAAAATACTCTTTTCATTGCTGCGTTGATCTCTTGACGTCGATCAAGTTGTTCCTCCATATTGCCCATGAAGTATATTTGTAAAAATACTGTGTATCTTCGAGTGGTTGCAATAATCAAATTCGATGGTTAATACGACCTTATATCTAATTTTTGTGATTGAGAAGCACGAAGTCGAGCCATACTAATTCGGCGCTCTTCACGTGCAATTTCGTGTTCTTCTTCAGTCCTTTCATTCGCATTGTTTCGAATCCTAGTTGCAAGCGCAGCTGGCTTGCGAGAAGTTGAATGAGACAGGCCAAGAAACAGGCGAGAGCAGAAGACAGCCGGCAGGAAGTGGTCAGCAATCCTAACAGTGGTTGCCACCATCCATCCACCCAATGTCTTTTGGATCGCAAGATTTCGGTTGTCACACGTAGGATCCCAACCGATGGTATAAAGCCAATAGAGAGTCAGTTTAGTAGCTCGTTACCGAAAACAAGCTCAGCTAAAGGTGGTAGTACCCAGTTCGGTAAGTAGGAAAATGCGTTAGTGGCAAGGACAGTAGGAGAAGAGGTGACAAGAAAAGATAGATAGATAGATAAGCCCGTACCAAGATCCAACTCTCGGGACACTCCATCTGACTCGAAAGGGTCCAGTAAGAGAAGAGTCCCCGATGACACCTCTTCGCCACAATAAAGAGCGGCGAAAAAGAGACAAGGTCCTAACAAGACCTGCCTTTCTCGCAGTTTTGCAGAAGTTGTGGCTGGTGAATTCAGGATTGCCATCGCAAATATGGATGACCCGGATCGGAGGACGAGTCCAGAGCAGTCAGATAGCATTCTGAAGCTTCTGATTGAAGCTATAGATGCGGTCATTGATTCGGACTCTGCTTTTGTCCCCAGATTCCACAGCACATCGCACTCGAACGGGGTGCACAAAGTCACAGCAGCAGACTCACAATCAAAGCTGTGGCTCGTGGACGCCGTCAAAGGATTTGCAGTGCAAAATTGCACTCTAGCGGTGATTGAACTGGACGATATACCGTTGTCTAGGACAATTATAATAAACATTCCTAGAGAACAGGACGTGGCAGACGACAGGGTCCAAGTTAGATTGGAGAGGATGAACCCTGGAGTTTCGGCTACAAAATGGGTCTTAAAAAGGAAGGAGAAAACCAAGAGTGGTTTCAGCATGGTTTTTGCAGCAGGAGAACCCTCACTGGGCCCCCTGATGGACGGAGTCAATCTCCTCTTCTACCAGGCTACAAAAGTGTCGGCCATCCTCGTCAAGAGGAAAGCCAGACCTCCAACCGTAGATGTGCCTAGCGGGGTACCACATCCAGAAGGTGTATAATACATTTATACATCAGTGCACAGCGGCCAGGAACAATCCAAGCCAATACTCTAGAGTGAACTCGTCGGCTGTGATTAAGCTAATTCTAGAGCCTACCAGCAAATCACAGGATTTAAAGTAGTGGTAGCAACCACAAAGAGGTATGTAGTACACATATTTTATATTATAAGATCTTAACAAAATCGGAAGAGCACAATGGGTCCGAATAGAGACCTGCGTGCAGATGGTCCAGACATAACCTGTCAGGACGGTATACTCCATTATTAATCTAATCATTAAATACAAAAATTGTACTGAAATCATTGTACTTTAAGATTTAAAAAAATTACAATTTACATAAAAGCTGGGTATTAAAAAAGCTAGTATGTATATATACATATATTGATTTATTTAGATCGTATGATTTAATTGAAATAATATTAACGCAAAGATCTGCATTATTTAAAAAGTGGTGAATAAAATATATGATGATGCGAAAAATTACTGTCTCTTCACTCATGTTTTCGCGTATATCAAATTAATTAACTACATAAAATGTTTCAATCTCCAAAAAAACACCTCGCGAGTAGCTTCTGTTTGGCGTGGGCCTATCGAATTTCCATGGTATCTTCATAGAAGATCACACACGCAGTCTCCCGCGCGTGAAATTCTCTGCGTGTGGGTAACCGGAGTCGAGGAGCACATCACGCGCACCATTTATTAATAGTGTGTGCATGCGTATGCGTTTTTCTGCAACAACAAATCTGTTGCCATAACAAAAGCGATACATTTTGGGTTTTCGTTATGGTTATTTAAATTTTGAAGAATGTCTGAAGATGAGAGTCACTTGATCTGTATATGGCTGGGACTCAGCGCAAGCGAGTGAAGGATTATTTAGATAGGCCTACCGAAAAATAAACAAACTTATATGAATGTTGGTATTTTGTTACATACAGCAGTAATTATAAGCCTGTGTGTGCACCACTGGCATTAAATTAACACACTTAAGACCTTCACCTATAAGGAACACACGCATGCAGTCTCAGACACATATACACATGCAGAGTCACACGCAGACACTTGACGATCCAAATTCCATTCATAACTGTGTAAAGCCTAACCTTAAACT
This sequence comes from Bolitophila cinerea, assembly GCA_010015015.2. Lineage (NCBI taxonomy): Eukaryota > Metazoa > Arthropoda > Insecta > Diptera > Mycetophilidae > Bolitophila > Bolitophila cinerea. The sequence continues at coordinate 9,883 of JAAAKO020007126.1, read as the reverse complement.
TGACCATATTAAAAGGTGGATTATATATTTATTTAATGTAGACGCGCGCACTCGGCCGGCATCTCCAAACCGTGGAGCCCACAACTCGCGCTGGCTTCTCGAATCTCTGTGCATATTTACCTTCCTTTGCACCTCATGTTTTATATATTAAGGCGCATTTATTATCATTACGTCAGACCGCATGTAGAGAACAAGTGTTGTTTTGTGTAGCTACCTTATTAAAATATCTGTGTATATATTATGAGTGTATATACCTGCCTATACAATATATACATATACATATACATATATATATGTTATTTATTAACGGCAGTGTAGAGTTCTGTACCCAGATTCTCTCTGTGCACGCGTGCACGAGCCCAAACGGGTTTTCGAATAAACCAAGAGTTTTTAGAGTATAGTTATTATGCTGAGATTTTTATGTGGCGCATTTATCCACCGCTGAACCGGACCTCTGGACTTATATTTATATGTATAAAGCCTTTTATGTTGTCTGATTTAAGAAAAAGAAAAAAAACTGTATATACTTACATATAATTACGAGCATATTTGATTGTAATCTTAGGATTAGGATTGTAATGTATTCGTTTGTGTTTGTGTGGCTTTCGATCAATATGAGAATTTGTCGGAAACTATAAATATAAATGAAATATAATAGTTCGGGAGGCAGCGACATTTTTGGAGGTAGTCATTTAAGAAAGACTGATTTTAATTAATTAGATTTAGTTGATTATGGAGTCCACATTAAATGCATATTTTAGAAACTACACTGAAATTACACTTGAAAATTATTAAAAAGTTATGAATGAAATTCATTTGTCATAATTTAGGTATCAAAAATACCCTTAATAATTTAATTGTTACTGAGGTCATTAACTATGTCATAAATATAAACTTAATAAACCCTTAAAACATAACATAACTTACAATTGTTTTGAAAGTGAACTATATAGTATCCATATTATACAATGACAAGACCAGGTCATGCAAGATGCGCATTTTTTTTAAGTGACATCAACAGGGTGTTATCCCCAACTGACCTTTATTTAATTCATTATATCAATCCATTGCCATCGTTATAATAGAATAATTTAAAAAAATAAAACAACGTTGTACAAAAAATATATCAGAAAAATATTTTAGAAAAAAAAAAAAATGTATTAAAAAATAATTATACTTAACATCAAAAAATAAAAGGGATAATATGGACCTAGTTAATTCAATAGTCATTCATTACCAACAATAAGAGAAGTTTTATGTCACCTTTTATATTCACAAAATGGATTCAATTCTCCACGTTGCGGAACAAACAAAAAAAAATATGGAAGAAGGCGTCTATTCTCACCGTGTCGTATCAAAAATTGTGGCAATCATGAACGATCATCTTCAAAAGCGTCCATTCTTACTAAAGGCAGTAATGAGTGACAGGTTAGTCTTGCCTATAAAATTAATGTAACTTAGTTAATAGAAGATTGTTCAAAACTGTTTGGCAGCATGCAGCATGCAAATGAAAAGACGATTGCATTTACCCAAAAGAGCGCAAGGTTCCGAATGCTGAGCGGGAGTTCTTAGAGGACCAAAGAAAAAACAGTAGGCGCAAGATGTATAAAGTTTAAAGAAGAAGCGCAAAAGACAGTACGAGTTATGCACTCTGCTATTATAAAAGACGCTCTAAATCCCCATCATGATAAAGGTAAAACCGCGAGACGAATTCTTATAAAATCAGAATCCTGAAAATGAATCGCCCCGACCTGGACCTTCTTGTGGGTTTTAGACATTAGGACGAAAGGCAGATCAGTATGGTTCATCGGACAGAGAAGCTGCAGCTTACGCTACAGCGGTACTTGAAGATTACGGTATTGTAAATGAAGAGGACAATACCGACGTTATTAATCGTAATAAGGTACGACGTTCTCGGAAGAGGTTGCGCCATGAAGAAGAAAGCGCTACAGTGATGGAGAATATGCTTGGGTTGTTTTTTGATGGACGAAAAGACCAAACACTGAAAATGTCTGATAACCGTCGTCAAACATCATCCGAAGAACACATCGTTCTGATAGCTGAGCTCGCTGAGTCCCAGAATCAAGTTTCGCCGGAAACATTATAAATGCAATCCATTCATTTTTAAATGACAACTCCATTTCGACCAATGACTTGTATGCTATGAAATGTGATGGTACCAACACTAATACAGGATGGAAGGGAGGATTGAGGATTTTCCAACAATTCTAAAAGATCTTAGTACTGAACAACAATACCTATATAATATATGTCTTTTGTTATATCTGGCTTTTTCCCAGAAAATCTCTCGAGAAGAAGTCCATCATACTCATTCCTCCCAACGACAGTCAATACACCGCCCTAAAAAAACGTTTGCTAAAGCGGTATGTGGATTCTGAAGAAAAACTTTTTTTTTTTAATCTTTGTAGTTGCAGCTACTTCCCGACACTGGCTCGCGATGATTCTATGAAACTTGCACAGTTAGCCAATAAGATCAGCGAGGTAGCTGTTCCATCTGAATTGTGCCTTGTTTCTAAGACACCTGATCGAGTAACGTGTCTCGAAAAACAGGTTGCAGAACTCACCAAGAAACTTGAGTCCTATAGTAGAGCGAATCCAGTCAGACGAAACAGGTCGACTTCGTCGCGACGTCCATCATCAAATCCTCGCCTGAAGTCTCGAATCAGTGACGTTTGTTGGTACCACGAAAAATTTGGTCAACAAGCAACGAAATGCAGAGCACCGTGTAAGTTTTCGGAAAACCACTAGGCCAGTCGGTGATGGCGACGTTCGATCTGGGCCAACAACAACAAAACTGTCGTCTATTTGTGACTGATCTGTCCACCAAAGCCATGTTTCTAATAGACACGGGAGCGGACATTTCTGTTATACCGAGGAGAGCTTACAAATCCACTCTACCTTTAAACAAATATAAGATCTTCGCAGCAAATGGATCTGAGATCAATACATATGGTGAGAAAATGTTATGTTTAAATTTTGGTCTACGTAGACCGTTTCGATGGACATTTATCATTGCAGATGTTCAAAAACCAATCATCGGCGCTGATTTTTTGAAATTCTTTGGTCTTTTGGTGGATTTGCGCAATTCGAGACTGGTCGACAGTGTGATGACATTAAAAGTAATTGGCAATAAATATATAACACTTAATCGAAGCTCTCTGCTATGTTCCTTGTTTCAATGAACTTTAAAAAAGAACATCAAAACATCACAAGGCCTTCTCTTAAAGATAACAAACATCAAGTCATCACATTTTGACCAAAGCCTGCCAATATTTTCACAACCACAATGGCTATCAACAGAAAAATTGAGAATAGCAAAAAGAAAGTTTGAATTAATGATAGCCGAGGGAATTTGCCGACCCTCCAAAAGCATTTGGTCCAGCACTTTAGGAGAAAGGAATCACAATACCAGACCAATACGCGATGCCACACATACAGGACTGCACACATTCTCTAAGCAGATCCACGCTAGACCTTGTTCGGCCTATAATCAATTACGATGTTCAACAAGTACCACATCGTCATCAACGTCTCAAATATATTTTCAGACGCACTGATGTAGTATTCTTGGGACATCTTATTAACAAAAATTTGATCCAGCCCAGATAAAGTCCAGGTCATTCAAAACTTTAAGAAACCTGTCATTGTTCAAGATGTGCGCCGATTCTTGGCAATGATAATTTTCTATCGGCGTTCGTACCTCACGCTGCCGACTGCCAACGTATTCTACAAAGTTTCCATATCGGAAACAAGAAGAACGACATGACACCCATAGTGTATGGACTGAAGAAAAAGGGTGCCTTTGCTTTCATTCGTTGCAACGACGATCTCGCAAATGCTACGCTCCTAACTCATCCTGTGGCTCGCATCCAATGGATGTGTGGTGGCAGAGAGCGAGAAAGGTATCGGCCATAAGGCAATTAAGGCACATCTGCTTTGGAAATCCTCTTGGGCCTGCCACCTCTCCACCTCTTCATCGAGGCGGGAGCTAGGTCAGCGGCACAAAGGCTACACCCAACGAATGGTGGAAGTCATCATCAAAAAGGATCACGCAACCATATGGAGCGAGACTATTACTCTTCCGGGTTTTCGCTTTGGTAGGTGGTTTAGAGTAAAAATCCCCCCGAGAGAGGATTGGACACACGGTATACTCCCTCCACTAAATGGGAGGGTGTGGCCCACCTCCAATCCCCCCCTCCAAAGCCCCCTCCAATCATCATCATCATCAACTCATCCTGATGACAAAGCGCCCGTGGTATTATTTGTGGACGCTTCCCAATACGGCCATCGGAGCTGCCGTATTGGAAGCGTCAACAACAACAACAACGTCAGCTGTATAGCACAACGACATCCGCCTGTGAAGTTGATTTTAGTAAAGTGGTCCACGAACAAATGCACGATCCAGAACTTCAAGATCTTCTAGCCAACCCAACATCGTCTCTAATCTTGAAGCAGCTTTTATCTTTTTTTCTCGACAAAGCAGGTACCAGACCATATATACCAAAAAAAATCGAAAAACATATTTTTTAGTAGTATTCATGGCCTAAGTCTCGATTTGCTTGGCCAAACATGAATAAGGATACTACTGATTAGTCTTGCTGCTGTGTTTCATGTCAAAAATCGGACCATTTTTGGTACCCGCAATACGTTTTTCACACATCAATATTGACCTAGTTGGTCCACTACCGTTATGCAATAAATACCGATACTGTCCCGAGGCCATACCAATCGAGGTCATGCTAGCTAAAACGTTTGCCAAAGCTTTGGTTATTAGATGGATGGCACAATTCGGTGTTCCATGCAAAATAACGACAGACCAGGGTCGTCAGTTTGAACAAAATTTGATTAAAAAACTGACAAAACTATTGGGCATAACACATCTTAGAACTTCTCCATATCATCCTAAAGAAAACGGACTCATCGATCGTTGGCACCGAGTCCATGAAGTGGGTTGACGTTTTGCCTTCCGTTCTTCTGGGAGCTCAACATTTAAAGAAGAACTCGGCGCTTCTTCTGCTGGACTTGTGTATGGAACCACGCTTCGATTGCCTACTGACCTATTCTTGGACAATTCCAAAGACATCATCGCTGACAGTAGTGCAGGGCACCTGCTACCTTTGCAGGTTAAGGATCATCAAACAAAAAGTTTTTATTAATATAGCGCCGATTTTAGCTGGCGCTTTTTTTTAAAGTGTCTGCGGCTGGCCGTCTAGCCAAGTAGAGAAAATGAGGAACCATCGGCAGGTGCACGTTGAAATATTATATTTTTGGCGACCAAACGGCTACGGCCGGCTGGCTTACACCCCTGAATCAGGTTTCCAAAGACAGAGTCTTCTACAGGACCGCACCTATAAAATGAACACTTATACGTGCTTTTTTAGATCTCTGCCATACACCTTGAAACACAAGACCTCTCATACAATTTATGCAAATCAAAGGTATAAAAGGTGATTGCAAACCTAAGGCAAACCCATTAAACTGTCGCTGGCTCACATTTACGATATGACACCCAGCAGCCCTGCCCGGCACCCTCTTCACCGGCTCTAAATTCAAGCTCGTTAAAGATTGCGGCATACTCCACATATCGCACACCTTTCGTAAATCCACAAACTACCTTTCCCCGAATCGCTATATTCACGCCCACACAAGTTTTTCAATTTTCCAATCATAAACTTTTCGATTCAGATTCTTTCTTCTTTTTGTTGTTTTCGTTTTGTGTAGCAAAGGCATCAATCAAAACTGAGCGCAAAAACTTTCCAATACATGTGTGTGTGTGTGGAGGTGCTTTTGTTTGATTGCTGTTGGCATTTTTTCCACTTCACCCCAACGCCATACACTCATACAAGTTAGCACCCGCGCGCCCAGACCCACCCACCAAAAAAAGCTCACACTATATATATATATATATAAAATATCACGCGAGCAGTTTTTCATTGATGTGTGCTATAGCACACAAAAGTTATATACATCATGTTTCCCGTACTCGCGAAAAGTTTTAATGTTTCAAAAACACAGAGTTTACGCAATTGCGAATTGATATGCTCCGAGCATAGTCGACACATAGCGTACAGCATAAATTCGAATATGTTGTCGGGGCTGAGTCCAGTAAATTATACATTGTATACAATTCGGGAATTATATGTTTACTACGGCGCACAGTGGACATTGTAGACAAGTGAAATTGGACTAAAATAGGATTTTGAGGTCATCTAAAAAAAGTTAAAGGTTCAATTGGTTTATGTATTATAAACTCCCAAAGATTGAAAAAACTTTTCAAAAAATTTAAGCCTTTAAGCGTTTGCCAATTGTGTTTTGGCCAATCTTGATTTGGAAAATCTTGATTCGGCCAATCGAAATTCGGCCAATCGAAATTCGGCCATTCGAAATTCGGCCAATCGTATCATTCGACCAATCTTACCATTCGACCAATCTAGATTCGGTTAACCGTGATTCGGCCAATCGTGTTTTGGCCAATCTTGATTTGAAAAATCTTGATTCGGCCAATCGAAATTCGGCCAATCGTATCATTCGGCCAATCGTATCATTCGACCAATCTTACCATTCGACCAATCTGGATTCGGTTAATCGGGATTCAGCTAGCGTATATTCGGTCAGATCTTTCTCTAATTACCGTCGCTTTATATAACCTTGAGGTTTTGAAAAGGACAGCCCGATGTTGTGGGCTTAGCGAAAACCACAACCATCAGGTTGCAACCAAAATCGGTTCCTGAAGCGGTTTTACGGTCTGAACAGGTTTTAAGTTCAAACCGGATTTTCGATCTTGACAGGTTTTTCAATCTTAACCGGTTTTTCTGTTTCGACCGTTTTTTCGGTTTAATCTGGATGAGTTTTTCGATCTGGACCGGTTTTTCAGTCCGAACCGGTTTTTCTGTCTGGACCGGATTTTCGGTCTGGACCGGTTTTTCTATCTAGACCGGATTTTCTGTCTAGACCGGATTTTCTGTCTGGTCTGGCTTTTCAGTTAAATCTTATAAAATTAAATCACCCCGTAAATTTTTATACAATTTTTAATTATTTTTTGGATAAAAGATTTGGTCTGGACTGGTGTTTAAGTCTGGACAGATTTCTCGGTATGGGCCGGTCTGTCGTTCTAGACCGGTTTTTCAGTTTAAACCGATTTTTCGGTGTGGATAGTTTTTCACTCTGAACAGTTCAGTTAGAACTGGTTTTTCGATCTGGACCGGTTTTTCGGTCTTAAACGATTTTTTGGTTAAATATTATAAAATTAAATCACATCGTAAATTTATTTTTTTGAAAAAATCACTTGGTTTTACGGTCTAGACCGGTTTATAGTCTAGACCGGTTTATCAGTTCGAACCAGTTTTTCGGGTTGGACCAGTTTTTCGGTTTGGACAGGTTTTTCGGTCTGATCAGGTTTTCAGTTCGAACCGGTTTTCCTATATAAAACGTGTTTTCGACCTGGACCGGTTTTACTGTCTTAACCTGTTTTCGGTTTAATCTTATAAAGTTAAAAGTAAAAGTTTAGTCTGAACCGGTTTACGGTCTGAACCGATGTTTCCGTCTATACCAGTCTTTCAGTCCGAACCGAATTTTCTGTCTGGACCGGATTTTCGGTCTCGATAAGTTTTTCTGTCTAGACCGGATTTTTATTTAAATCACCTCACAGTCTGGACCGGTGTTTTAGTCTAGACCGGTTTTTCAGTTGGAACTGGTTTTACGGTCTGGACCGGTGTTTCCGTCTAGACCGGTTTTTCAGTTCGAACTGATTTTTTGGTTTGGACCAGTTTTTTGGTCTGGATCGGTTTTTCATTTGGACCGGTTTTTCTGTCTTGGAACGGTTTTTCGGTTAAATCTTATAAAATTCAATCACATCGTAAATGGAAAAATGACTCGGTTTTTTCGGTCTAGACCAGTCTGGGCCGGTCTGCCGTTTTAGATCGGTTTTTCAATCTGCACCGGTTTTTGTCTGGACAGGTTTATCAGTTCGAATGAGTTTTGCGGTCTGGACCAGTTTTTCGGTCTAGAATGTTTTTCGGCCTGAACAGGGTTTCAGTTCGATTCGGTTTTTCGATCTAAAATGGTTTTTCGACCTGGACCGGTTTTACTGTCTTGACCTGTTTTTTGGTTAATCAAATCTTATAAAATTAAATCTTCTCATAAATTACAATACATTTTTTAGGAATTACTCGGACTAGTGTTTTAGTGTGAACAGGTTTTACGGTCTGGACCGATGTTTCGTCTAGACCGGTAAATCTCAATTCATTTTTTTTTATTTCTTTCATTTCTGGATCGGTTTTAAGATCTGGACCGGTCTTGACCGGTTTTTCGGTGAAATCTTATAAAATTAAATCACATCGTAAATTTCTATATTTTTTTCGGTTTAGACCGATGTTTCAGTCTGGACAGTTTGTAAAGTAATTTTTGTTGTTGAAAATTACTCTGTTTTACGGGTTGGACCAGTGTTTTAGTCTAGAACGGTTTTTCAGTTTAAACCGTTTTTTTCGGTATGGACAGCTGTTTCGGTCTTAACAGGTTTCTCGATCAGGACCAGTTTTTAGTTTTATTTTATTTATTTTTTTCGTATGTCTTTGAGCCATACAGAACACTCCCTACGGTAGCCAAAGCTTTTACCGACATTGGCTATGGTCGATAGGGATTTCCTCGAATCCTTGTATTCCTCCTCGTGAAGACAGACTTTGCGAATTCCAGAAGATTCGTAAAGGGATCCTGTTACCCTCTATGGATATGCCAAATTCGTCCAGCCTGCGGATGTCTGCATATAATGTCCATTCTATAAGAACATGCCTCCAATCTTTTTTCTTTTCTCCTGTTGACAGATTCCGTCTCCATAGAAACTCGTTCAGCGATCCATGTCCATGTGCGAGTAGGTAAATCAGCTGCAGGCTAAGTTGAAAGAACTTATGTTCCCTCACGTATCGCATATTAGGGATCCACTCGAACTTTGTCCTACCCTTTTCTACTTCTTCCAACGGTTTTGCCAAAAATCCATCAGTTTATCTTCCAGTACATCTCGTGTCTCTTTGGCAAATCTCTACTCTTCCGGTACATGGTTGTCCTTTGTACCACTATTAGATCCCATGGCAAGGCACCCATGAAGACCTGCATTGCCAACGTTGACGCACCGTCGTGCAGCTCTCTGGAAGCTCTCCATATGTTTCTGTCGTACCGTGCTACTTACAGCTGCAGACCATGCGCTAGGTTTGTATGTCACGATTGCCACCAATAGTCCGTTGTAGACAATCTCCGTACTACGCCTATATTCAGTCCCCATTCCTTCCGCAGAAATCTCTGAAACTTGCTCATAACCCTTGGAAGTTTGGTGCGTAGTGCCTTCAAAAGAGGCATATAGCTCATGCGAGTACCAAGTGGTAGCCCCAGATATTTAACAGTGTTCACGTATGAACTACTAAAGTCCCTTAGCCGCACACAAGGTGGTCTGCTGGACGCTAGGTGTCCTTTCATGACCTTACACACCGTCTTCGAACGATTAACTTCAAACCCGTTTAACTCACACTATAATCTGCTACCTTGGTCAGATATCTCTAAGACTCCGTTGCCATTGCCTTCCTGGAATCAGTCTCCACAAGAATCAGTATGTCGTCTGTGTACGCCACAACTTTGCTGCTTACAACTTCCAGATCCTGAAGGAGTGTATCCAACTTCAGGTTATAAACAGCTGGGCCACAAATTGACCCTTGCGGACATTCTCTCTGTACGTCAGTCCATCTGGTTTCGGATTTTCACACGACGCAGGCTCTCCTTCTGCTGAAATAACTGCGCCGCACAGTCCTATCTCCTTGCATCCAATCTCCGCGAGCTTTGCCAAGATATTGCTCCATCCCAGGTTGTCGAATGCTCC
>JAAAKO020007125.1:0-35714 GCA_010015015.2 Bolitophila cinerea | reverse complement strand
TTGATTGTACAAAACTTTATCAACATCAACCCATAAATAAAACATTGAAAAAAATTAGAAAACTTCAATAGATGACTTTAAATCAGAAGTATTTAAAAAAAAAATACATTTAATAAGAATGCTATTTTTTTTTTATATAAAAATAAAATATACTAATTACAAAAAATTCACTTAGTGTATTTTTTTATATTTTTTTAGTAATTTCTTAAAAATTACCTCAAATAAAATAATTTCAAATACCAAACCTATTTATGTGTCACCTAAACATTTTTTAACACTTTCATTTTATTTTTATAGATAAAACTTTAAAATATCATTACTTAGAGACATTTTAGTTTTAAATTAAGTTTTTTTCTGCTTTCATAAAAACGTAGTTATATTTTCAACACTAAAGCTACGTTGCGGTTGCCAACTCGATTTGCTTATTTTACCTTACTTTATTTGCTCAATTGCAGTATTTTGACAGATAGATCAGAAATAAAGTAAAATAGAGTGTTGCTGTTTGCTATTTTTGCTTATCTTTTTTTCTATCATACTATTTTGCTGTAAAAATCAAAACTCCTTGAAGCAGATATCAGCATACATATTTTTTATGGAATAAAATGACCAATAATTGATTAATCCTAATTATTTTATTTGTGAATTAGATATGTCGGACATGTTTGGCCAAACTGTCATTGGCAACTCCAAAGCCATAAAACCCTCTAATTTTATTGGGTGAAATATTTGGGTATTGTTTTTCACGAATAAAATTCGTTGCTTTTATGGATTCTGAGTTGTCCCTTCATAGTTTGACCGAAGCCATTGTGCTGTTTAATATTATTATATGCCAAATAAATATTAGATTAACACTCGGATTAACATAAAAAACAAATATCATTAAACTGTCAAAGTTTTTAGAAAGCTTGTCACAAAACAACTCACCAAACGTTGTTGATAAGTTTCATGAAAATTTTATGTTACTTTTATATTGGGACAAAGTTAGGTCAAGCAAAAGTAAGATAAGATAGAATGTTCACTTCCACCATACAAATTTCATAGATTAGCTGTTGCTGCTTTTAATTGTAGTTGGAGGATTTGGTAGTGGTTTGTTTTTGTGATCGCTCTATTTACGTAGTTGGTTGGTATTGTTTTTGTGTAGGGCTATGAATTATTAGTCTTCATCCTCAGATTCGGATTCTGAAAATAGAGGAAAACAAAGTATTATAATTTATATTTGAAATAATAGAAATAAATCCAATAATCTAAAATACTGTGGCCAGTTATTGATAGTTAACTGTGCTTACGTACCTTCTTCGGCATTTTGCAGCCACTCGATGAACTTCTTCATTTGCTCCAAGAAATGCATCTTTCCCTTTTGTGAGTGTCCGTCCTTGTACCACTTAAGGATAGCCTCTTCGGACACCACGTTAGCTACAATGTACAAAATAAGAAACAATAATAATATTGTTATAATTTTCTATTTGAATTTTCGATAGTTTTTTTTAGATTATTTATCTATTCTCAAAAATAATTATTGTGATTTAAATGTGAAAACTCTCATTGACATTAGAATTCTATAGAAATTTAGAAAGCAATGTAAGCAAAAATTATCTTTTCTTGTTCTGGCATTTTGTTTGTATTTTTAAAGATTCAGAAGACATTTAAAATCTACTAATTCCTCCTTAAAATGCTTTGTTTCTTTTTTATTTTTATATTCGTTTTATGATTTATACTGTGAGAGCTCTCATTGACATTAGGGTTCTATCGAGATTCAGAAAACAATGTAAGCAAAAAACTTTCTATTATTCGGTCTAGCATTTTTGTTTATATTAAAAGATTTAGACGATATTTACAATCAACCAATTCCTCCTTAAAATGCTTGTTATTTTATATACACATATGTTTGAATGTAACACATACCTTTGTAGAACAAAAGAATGATCTTCTGAAACGCCTTCATAAAGTTCATGTTCTCGTAGCAGAACTCTTGCACTTTTAGGATAAGAGCAAGCTCAGCCCGATCGATGGTAGTGAATGCCTGAAGCAGTTGCGTGTACTGCTTGAGATGCTTCAGGGCCTGGTCAGTAACGAGTTCCTCCTTCTTGTTCCACTCGCCCAGACTCATTATCGTCGACCAGATAAGTCCGATGATCTCGTGCTCGGGAATGTTACTCTTTTGGGCAAACTCCTTGATATCGGAGATGATTTCTTTGTGGGATTTGTTGTCACTGATGTGGTCGTACAATGTCTGTAGAAGTGTAATTTATCATTAGTTTCAATAGTTAAATTTGTTTGTGTTTGTCAAGATCTTCATTGGCATTACGATTCTATAGTCTTAAGAAAACAATGCAAGCAAAAATCCAATTTATCTAGCATTTATAGAAAATTAAAAGACTTGAACCACATTTACGCTTGTCCAATTCCTCCTTTAAATGCGAAATTAAATACACTAATATAACCACGGATGCATACCTGTTGGAGTTCGCGTTTCGCCTCGTAGCTGGCCTGGGCCTTGTGCAGCTTAACCACCTCAGCGAGATCCTTCTCAATAAACACGGACCGCAAGTATTCTTCGGTTTGTTTCTTTTGCGGGAAGAAGTCCATCAATCTGAAAAATAAAATAAAATATAAATTAGAATCGTTATCTTTCGGCGCTGTATTATTCTCTAGTATTTAAAGGGTCAATGTGTTCACCCTCCGCGTAGCTGACGAGCAATTAAGACACTCGAAAGGCAGTACAGAGCGCGCTAATTCATTTGTCCAGAACAAAACGGAAGTAATAGAACCTAAAATCATTCGGCACTATTAGGCAAAATCTGGAGGAAATTCTTAAAAATACAACTTAATAAATGATAAGTAATGTTTACCCTCCGCGTAGCTAAAGAACCATTTCAGGGCTCAAGAGGCAGTACAGAGCGCACAACATTAGTATGTCCAGAATAAAACGGAAGTAGCAGTGCTTAAAAAATTCAGCACAGCCAGGCAAAATCTGGAGGTCAATTTTTTTTAATAATTTATAATAATTTTGATATTCAAGTGTAGCAAAACGATGAAATCCATTAATTGATAGTAACATTTTAACGGACAAGTAAATCGTTGCTTGGGTGTTATTCTAGCATACATTCGACACCAGTGATTGGAGAAAAGACACAAAAACTAGTTCTAATTATGTTGCATAATATGTATTTGATAAATTTGTTTCTGGAAATTTTCTTTGAAAGCTCGAATTAAAATTTTGAGATTACATACACACATCCAGGGATGCTGTTCCCACATCAGAGACACCTATGAAACTCAAATAGTTTTAATGGCATTTTTTATAATATGGGTTGGTTTTATTTTCTTTTAAGAATTATTTAGAATTTGTATAAAAAGATGAAAGTATAGAAAATCGATGAAATCCATCAATTGATTGAATCAAATTAACAGACAAGTAAATCGTTGCTTGGATGTTATTCTTGCATACATTCGACACCAGCGATCGGATAAAGTCCAAAAAACTAGTTCTAATTATGTTGCATAACATTTGTTTTATTTGAAATGTGTTTCTGGAAATTTTCTTTGAAAAATCACATGGGATGGTTGAAATTACATACACACGTCCAGGGATGCTGTTCCCACATACCATTACCATTGAAACTTTGAAATAATTAAAATGGTATTTCTGATGAAATGTGGGTTAGTTTTAATTTAAATTATCGTGTACATTTAAATTGGAGTATCGATGACAATTAAAGGTAATTACTAAAAAATAGTTTTAATTATGTTTCATAAATTAAATTATATATATTTAATTTGCATTAAATTATTGAATTTATGATTTATTGGGATGTAGTTCACCATTTCTAATGAAATTTTGGTGTTTTAAATTATATTTTTAAATATTATTTTATATTTAGTTTGAACAAAAGTATAGCAAATCGATGAAATCCATTAATTGATTGAATTAATTTAACAGACAAGTAAATCATTGCTTGGATGTTGCTCTAGCATACATTCGACACCAGTGATCGGAGAATGGCCAAAAAACTAGTTCTAATTATGTTGCATAACTTAAAATTGATTAATGTTTCTAGAAATTGTCTTTGACAAATTAAATTGAATGGGTAGAATTTAAAGTCATTACAAATATTACTTTGAAATAATTAAAATGGCATTTCTTATGAAATGTTGGTAAGTTTTTAATTAATTTTCAGGACATAATATCGTATATGGTTCAATTTGGGTATAGCAAATCGATGAAATCTATCAATTGATTGAATTAAATTAACAGACAAGTAAATCGTTGCTTGGATGTTGCTCTAGCATACATTCGACACCAGTGATCGGAAAAAGACCAAAAAACTAGTTCTAATTATGTTGCATAACATTTCTTTCATTTGAAATGTGTTTCTGGAAATTTTCTTTGAAAAATCACATGGAATGTGTGAAATTACATACACACGTCCAGGAATACTATTTCCACCGCAAGCACATTATCAAAACATTCAAATAGTTTAAACGAATGGCATTTGCAAGTGGTAATTCATAAAAAATTATAATTGTAGAAGTTGTTTCTGGAAATTTTCTTTGAAAAATCGCATTGTATAACCGAAATTACATACACACGTCCAGGAATACTGTTCCCACTGTAACTACACCATCCCGACATTGCATATGGTCCAAATGGTATGTTTACTACAGATGGGTTACACGCAATTTGAACTATATTGATATTTTTATCTCTCCGTCCATAAGTTTATTTATCATAATAAATAACAAAAAAAGATAATTACCTGCTTTCAATATTGCCCTTCTTCAGAGCCTGTACCAAAGACGATAGACCTTTCTCCGCCTTGAATGTCGAACACACTTCAAGAAGAAAATCGAGAGCGATTTCATCTTTAACTAGATGCTCATTGATTAGCATTAGCAGAACGGTCGGCGGTACGGAACCGTTACCTAATTGGGTCGTAAAAAAATGTTATAAAATCTATATTTATAATAAAGTATTTCTTAAATAATACCTAAATTAATTATTTTAAACTGTTTAAAACTGTGTAACCTTAGGAGAATGTAAGTACTCAAAAAGTCAGTACAGTCTGCGTATTCATCTGCCCAGACGGAACAATAAACATGTTCGCAAGCCACAAGTCTTTAGATAGCGGAAATGTTAGCCGTTTGTCTGGGCACATCAGTACACACAACTACTTGTATACACAATTATAATTGTTACTTACCAATCCACAACGCCGTCATACGGGCCAATTTGGTCCGTTCACTTGGTGTAAATCCTTTGATGAAAATCAATACCTTCTTCATTTCCTCCTCAAACATCTTCTCCAAATATTTGTATCTGCGCATGAGCTTAATGAAGACCTGCTCATGGTTGTGCATGGCCTCCATATCCTCGGTTGCTGTAAAAATACAGCAGTCCGTGCTTGGTTTTTCTCCATCTTGTGAAATAGAGCCACCAGGAACCAACAGACCACCGGCAATCAAAATGTCAAATAAAACCTCGCCGTAACGACGGTAATCTAGTTTGTTTCCGGCAATGTCTAGATACTTGGAGATGGCATCCAGGTCGCCGCCAGTTTTTTCAAGCCCAGCAATGACCGCGTCACGGAATCCCGTGGGGTCGTATTTCTCTTTCTCATCTAATAAAAAGAAAAAAACAATTCCTAGGTTAGTACCAGCCATTTTACGTTATCGAATCGTTTGTGTCATAATACAATTTACAAAACTACTCTGTACAACTTACCTCTTTTTCTGGTCTTGATGCGCTGACCTGACAGTACTGGTCTTTCGGTTTTTTGACTCATACAATAAATTGCTGCAAACAGAAAGAGAAATATTTCAGAATTAGTAAAAGTTCAAAGAGCACAAGGATGCAAAAATGAATAGCACACAAATTATAATTAATCTACTTTATGCATTTGTACGACACATACACACACGCATAATGTTGACGTCACAAAGCAATTAAATGCGGCGGTGCTTTCAATGTCAAAGACCTGTGTATGTATGAGTTTGTACTAGGTTGATACTCAATACTAACACAAATAAATTTAAATTTAAGCTGGTTCATTTGTCCTAATTTTATTTTTGAAATTGGTAGCATTAATAGAAATCGAAAAAATCTTTGTGAAGATTTGACGACAAGTAAAATATCGTTGCGGTGTTCGTTACTCTGGCATACATTCGACACCGGTAATTGGGAGGAATCCAAAGACTAGTTCTAATTTGGTGCTTGCGTTAATATAAAAAAGTGTGGCCAAACACAGTCAAAGCTACAGATTTCACGTGGATGCAATCTCTAGACAACGCACTGTGGGTCAGGTTGTTTTTTCTATAGCATCGTGAGTTAAAACTAAAGATGGACAATTTAAAATAATCCAATTCTGCTAATCAATGCAAATGATTTAACTCAAAAAAGGAAGAACAATGTTGAGTGTTATAGTTGGTGTAAATTGTACGAATCAGCTGAAATATATTTTTTAAAGATTATATTCAAGGATCTGAGGTTATCTACATTAATACAAATGATTAAAATTACAAATACTGATGAAAACAATTTGGTTTTGTACAAATATACCTTGAATTTTGTATTTTTAAAAGTAAAAAATTGAGTTATGTATAAAAATCGTTTGTAATCATAGAATTAGATATATATTTAAGAAAATCAATATGTCGAGATGCAAAACACATGTCGAATTGATGTGAAGGTCGCAAGGCCATTAGGGTTAAATAAATGTTGTATTGCGAAAACCCCATGGTTTCGTCTCTAATCGTGTGTTGTGTGTCGTCATCACTATTAAAAGAACACTAACACACGCACAAAGTCAATAAATTTTGCACACGCGACACACGAACCGGTTCAGAACCGTCGTCGTTGCCGTTATCCGCAGCCAACAACGAGAGTACACAGAAAAGAAAGAAAAAATGAAAAGATATTGCCACACCGCACACACGACATAACCTCAAAATAAAATGAGGACTTTTGAACTAAATCACCGGTTAAACAATGCGTCATTGGACTGTGGAGTTTACGAACAACAAGACACAAAGAAAAGTTTACTTAAAACATTGAGAAAAAATTATTAAAGGTCATTATACATTGTCAAACCGCATTCTTCGTGTGCGCACTGAAAAACACATTCCTAAGCAGCCGCCCAGGCGGTATACGGAATAAACTAAAATAATGTGCGCGTCCGGAAAATATGTACAAAACAACGAAAACGAACACAATAATAATACAAAACAATAAAAATATAAATTTAAAAAATAATATGCTTACGTATTAACTGAAGTCCCAAAAAAACAAAAGCACACACACGAAGTCAAGCGAAATAAAATATAAACGAAATTATACTTTTGGTCCGGTGGGAGGCGTGTGCAAGAGATGTGGGGCACAGCAAATAGTAGTCAAACTTGGTGCACTAGCGCCGCGTGTGTAAACGTGCGCCTTCGAGAACAAATGGCGGGGCACGGACAGCGATTTTTTCCACAACGCGACTGTCGCGAGGTTGTATTGAAGAGTGACTTGACTGAGTGGTGTGCGTGTGAGTGAGTGTGTGAAATGTATGCGCGTCCTCTATTTCGCGTGGGGGGAGCGCAACTAAATCTGTGTGAGAAAAACAAGAAAATAATGATAGATAGAATCGTTTTTTTGGGTGCGTTTACTAACGACAAGGACTTAATGATAATTGACGCCATTTCTGCACTTATATCTTGTGAAAATATGCTAAATGTACTTACAAATCACACAGAAAAGTCTTTCAGGCACTTGAGTTGTTAAATTTCACGCGGCGAACTGATGGTGGATCAACTGTGGTTTGTGGTTTATTCGCTACGCTGCGCCACCGGTACACCGGCAGGGGAAATGTACCTTTGACGCAAAATGCCGGAAGTTTGAAATACTGTCACCAACTTTACAATTAACTAGTTACGTAATTCTTGCAAATTAACAATAAATTTAATAATTAATAATATATTATTATTTTCATACAATTTTCCGCATATAAATATAAAGAAATCATTGATTTTATATGCTTGATTGCTGTGTGAACTTGATTTTGCCGTACGTTTGTGACAGAACAGTGTTTCGAAATTCAAGTTCGAAAAAAACATGGCCACCGTACGTACGATTGGACGTGATGGACTCCGGTATTTGCAGGTTTGTAGAAGTTTTATAGTCGATAAGTCTCAAATTTTAAGCTGTAATATGTCCAAACGTCTATAGACATTATATTTTACTTTATTGAAAAATTATCATGGACCCTTGTGTCAGAGACAGTAGTGTTTTTTGCAAATGCTCTCGCCGTGTTTGTTACGTATTTTCTTGGTGTTGAGATGATGTTCGAAAAACTATTGTGGCGCATTAATTTGAATGTTTTTTTTTAGATTGCAAACACAGCCATTCTGCCACCACTGCTGGTACCCGGCACCTGTGTCGGAACGGCAGTGCAGTCTCGCCACCGACATACAAAGCACTGGGCTCCAAAATGGAAATCACTGCGTGCAAAGAAAGTTGTAAAAATCGAACTGCCAAACTTTCAGGAGAAGCCTACCGATCTATCTGCCGAGGAGATCAAGAGTCGTATGAAAGAGAAGGGTCTGTTGCCCCCGCGCCCTTGGATGGAACGTCCATTTTACATAAGTTCAACTGGAGGTGTGTTCGAGGCGTACGTACCACCAGAGGGTGATGGAAAAATGTCAGCTGTTAGTATGACCGGTGCCAAGCAAAAGTTTGAATTCCTCGAGAAGAAGTCCAAGAGTATGTTGGCCGTTCGCAAAATTCGGGGCTACGAAGAAGAGTTCGATGCCACTGTATTTGCACAATCTGCTCAGGATATCTACGTGGCAGCGCACACAACAATGGCCGAGAAGGACAAGTATAAGATTCGGCAGTTGATCACAGAGCGAGCGTATCCAGAAATGATGCATAACATCAAGGACAAAACAATTCGCTGGCGTTTTCTGAAGTCGCTGGAGCCCCCACGAGTCGTGCACGCTCGTTGCACAGACGTCGTTTCCAAGGAAAATATCTTCGGACAGGTAACCGTTCGATTTCACACACAACAGGTACTAGCTATTTACGATCGCTTTGGTCGTCTGATGCACGGTAGCGAGATCCTGGCAAAGGACGTACTGGAATACGTTGTGTTTGAGAAGCATTTATCCAACGAGTATGGTGTATGGAGACTACATGAGAAAATCATTCCTGACTGGATGCCAGCTAGGACACCAGCTCCGATTACATACGTCATTGAGGATGTGCCCGTGGCACAGCTAGAAAGTGGCTCAACTTCCACGGCAGTCGAAACACATGCCATTGATGCTAAGAGTACTGCACCTGTGGCACCGAAAGAGCTCAATGCCCTGTAGAGATTTATAATCGTATATTAATTTTGTTAAACGTTCTCTTAGAATAAATTAGTCTATTCCAAAATAAAGTGCTTTTTTTTTAGTATACAATTTTGATTTCTAAATTTAAATGTGCCAAAATTGGTAAATTGCTCTATTTTAAAGAAGGTCTCTCCAGTGATTGGTAATCCACAATATATTATATCAAATTAAAAAAATACCAACAAAATTCAACGAGCGCGTATTTTGAAGTAAGATTATAAATACATTTATGTGATGTTACATCACGATCTAGATAAACATTTAAAATTTGATGTTTGTACGTGTGTTAATAGAAAAACGTACAAAAGGCGTGTCGATTTGGTTGGTAAACACATTTTTATAATAATACATGCTCGAAGTTAGACGCATATATGTATTTTTATATATATATATATATATATGTATTATACTATTAGCTACAAAGTCATTTTCACATCTATAAAATCACAATTTAATTAGGAGCATTCAACCACTTATGTTATACATAAAAAAATATATATTAAACGCATTTAAACTAAAGACATTCGTTGCGTCGCACGCGGTATGAGTGATTCGAAGAAATCTTATGACTGTGACAATCTTACTAATCATCTTCTGCTCTTCTTCATCAAGATGCACGACGACACCGATAAATGAAATGTTCATTGTTTGTTTGTGGTTTTCTTGTTATTATTGCCAAGATGAAAATCCCTATATGTATTCGTGTGTTTGTTGTAACTTCACAATATATAAAATACGTTATTTATATGCGTCCAACTGACTTAATCAAAAGCAATAAACAACAATACTATAAGTTTTTTGTCCCGGCAACTGCTCACACGCACGTCCATCAAACAGAAACAGACATAAAACAATTGTTTAAAAGTAAATAAAGACAAAAAATACCTTTTTTACATATTAAAATACACACATCCATAAACAATATTTATATGTATTTAAATTTGCTTGTTCGTGATAAACATATTAAGTAAAGATTTGTTCTGAAGAGTAAAGAATATTATATTACTTTTGAAATTAAAAAAAAACTAAAAATAATAAAAAATGTATACTATATAATGCATATAATGTGTGTTACTTTAATAATTTTACTTATTACTAATTTCCATACGCCATACCAAATATGATTTTGAAGACCAAACATACATTATATATTTTTACAATGTCTTTTTACAGATTCATAGTTGCAATTTGATAGAATTCAGGAGTTATACATTGTATAACGTATATATGACTTAGCATGGAAACTTGCGGTATACCCGCAGGAATAGCATGTGGGCTAGTTGTTCAGTCTGACTTGGAAACTGCAAAAGTTCTGTCCGTTAGGAATGAGTCGATCATTTTTGTGATACAGATGTGGAGCTTTTATGCAAGACAGTACAGAATGCCTCCTTGATATCTATCTCGAATTCTGCGGTGATGTATAGAATACAACATTTTGGATTTTGCGAATGCTGTGTGTATTAAGGTAGTCCCATCTCTTATAGCTGCTGACACTGATTCTTGCTCTGATCAATTTACTCCTTATGACCTTAATTCATCCTTTGTTTGCCCTTTTACTCTATAGTATGACACATATTGGGAGTAAATTCGATACACTTAAAAAAAATCTCAAGATACTAGTAAAAGAATTTATTAATTTTTTAACAAATATTTTCCACTTGATGTTCTGTTTTAAATTACTACAAATTAAGCGTTCACCAAAAAAATGTTCACTAAAATAACAACGATTTCCTAATAATATAAAAATACGCAACCATTTGTACACTAGATAAGAGCTAATTTGGCTAAGGTACAGCCTCAAAAAATCTTTTTTGCTTTGCGT
This sequence comes from Bolitophila cinerea, assembly GCA_010015015.2. Lineage (NCBI taxonomy): Eukaryota > Metazoa > Arthropoda > Insecta > Diptera > Mycetophilidae > Bolitophila > Bolitophila cinerea. The sequence goes on along the minus strand of JAAAKO020007125.1, from coordinate 24,523 downwards.
CCACTTACTATTACCCTTTTATTGGGCTTTTAAAGTGTGTATGAAACTTTTTCTTTAAGAAATAAAAAATGTGATTAAATAAATGATTTGCATTAGATTTTACCCAAGAATATGAGTTTTTGGCATGCATATTTTAAGGAGAAACACTTAATTCTACATGTGTAAAGTTAACTTTTACTACAAAATATAGGTTGGGCATGGTCAAAAAAAACTAAAATGCGCGAGAGTTTCTTAATTTACCAGAGAATGTAAAGTAGATTACTTGGTATTTGCTAGTAAATTGTAAGCAAATAAACAGTTTTTTTTCCTAAAACCCTTTAAGGAGGAGTTTTTCCCAAAATTTGACCATGCTGAACCACTATTTTGGGGTAAAATCTAATGATACATGCATTTACTCTGCATATACTGCAGTTAATATTATTATTTATTAAAAAAACGTTATTCAAACGTTTTTTATTTCTATTTCTTCAAATAAAGAAGTTTCATACAAACTTAAGAGCCCCATAAAAGGGTAATACGGGGGTTGGCACAAAAAAGTTGGAGTTTGAGTTTTTATGCTTGTAAAATGTAAGCGAAAAAAAACAGGGTTATTACCCATACCTCTTTAAGGAATAGTTTTCCCCCAAAATTTGACCATGCCCAACCACTAGTATGGCAGAAGTGGCAACCTGCAAGCCATTTTGATTCATATATATATATATATTTTGAGAATTCAAATTGTTCTCTCTCTTTCTAACGTATGTTATAATCAAAATTTGGATTTTAGGACGAGGTATGATCAAAACTGCTAAAAAAATAAACAAAACAAAATCATAATCCTTTAACCACTACCTCCTAAAAAAAATGTAATACGTTTAATTTGGTGATACGATTTCTACACCACCGACACAGGTCCCACTGCTCATTTTGTCTTTATACTTTGAGAAATATTCTCAACGGTCATTTATTTAAGCGGCATTACATCCCACGGCATTCATCCCACTTTTGTTTTGTGTTATATTGTCTTTCGTACAAACGAGAAAGGTTTTTCCTTTTAATAATTGCTTCGTGGGGTGTATGTCAGTGTTAGATATTTCATCACGTCGAAAAATGAATATTTTTGTATTCTCTACATTATTCGTCAGTATTCGTTATTTTTTAAATATATTTTTATAATATTCGCAAATACATTTTAAATTTACAGATAGTTTTGGTTATTTTAAAGTATTTTTTTAAAATATACATAATATTCTCAAATATTTGTGATATTCTTGAAATTTTTCATAAAAAAACTCATTAATTTAATATTCGCATATATAAAATAAATCGTTGTATTTGTGAAAATATTTGCGATATTATTAATTTTCTGTATAAAATGGATATTCGCAAATATAGACCTTAAATTACTGTTATTAGTAAAAATATTTTAGATATTTGCAATATTACTAATAATACTTGCGATATTAAACTGAATATCATTGAAAAAAACTATAAAGAAACTCTAAAATGGATCTAGTTGTTAAAACTTCGAGAAGATTTAAATGGAAATTTATTAATTGAAAATATTAATTATAACTCTTATTTTTTTATTATATTGTATTGTTAGTTCATACAGTTTATTTAAACAGGGAGTATATTTATTAAATCACCAAAACTGTGATAAGAAAATGATGGTAAAACCTTACACTGGAGTTTCCAGAGAATCACAGCCTCAGTTCAAAGAATGCTACTGACACATGACAATTTTGCAGAATAAATCCCACATGCATTTATCATTGCAACCTTTATCCAGTTTTGCCTCTGATTGCTTGTTCATGTTAGTCCAATACTAAAATCATAAAAAGCGGTCAATCTTTTTATAGAGTTCTACATCGGCGCTCTCTATCCGACAAACCTGCATCATTATTGTTTGATTTCCAAACCACGAGTTCCACAACATATCGTTCAGGCTGGCTGGACTTAAATCGGCAACCGCGTACTCTTCCTTAAACGTGTACTCCTTATACCATATTGGCAGTGTATCGGGATTGGCGTTTGCTTCGGTCAGATTAAAGATCCATGTCTCGTGGTCAAGTACTTCCTAAACAAATATAATAGCCATTTTTATTTTTCCTTTTTCTTTCTCGCTCTGTCGTTTTCCATATCTCCGTATTTTATATAAGTGCTCTTACATAACTCGATTTATCAACGCTATAAATCCGATAGTTTGAGTTCAGACCTACATACGAGGTTCCACTGCCACCGTTCCACGCCACGTTCACGGCAGAGCGTTTAGAATCGTTTGCATAAAAAAGATGGAACTCATCGAGATGCGTGTGACCATTGAACTGGGCACTGATGATGTGAGCGAAGCGAATCACTATTTCATTGTATTTCTTGGTCCAGGCCTTTAGACATTCGCCAGAATTGGCTGGTACATGGCCGAGTATGTGAACCTTTTCATTGCAGGTCTCTGCGGATGTCAGCACACTAACCAACCATTCCACTTGCGATTTTAGCGTTTGCGTTTCGTAGAAGAGCCATCTTAATAAGATTAATTAATTGTTATTAGTATATTGGCCCTGTATTGTTTGAAAGATATTTTTGTATAATACATGTTATTCGTGAAACACAGATTATTGTTAAGGGCAATCACTCTGAGACCAGGTCTAGCGAGAAATGTGTAGTAACCGTGTTTGCGCAAAGTATTTACAGCCGAAGCCGGTAGCCAATTTTTCCATTGATCGGCCACGAACTTGTACATCCAATTCGTTCCTAATCCTTCGACATTTCCAAGCTCAGTGGGAGCATATCTAGACGTATATACAAAATATATCACTTTTTAAACTTTATCAATAAAAAAAGATCTAACAAATCCGACGGATGCGTATCATGGTTTCCCAGTACAGGTACAACCAGAACATCAGAGAAAGTGTGCTTCAGAACGTCAGTAACATATTCTAAGGATTCTTTGACGCTACACGGCGATGTGGCCCATTCAAAATGATTACCAAAGTCCCCCGTATAGTAGATGATGTCAATTTTCTTGCAGGTAGAAGGGAAATTATGATTGGCTAAATCTTCGCTTATATATTCAAAGCAGTCTTACATCATGCTGATTCCTAACTTGACTGCAAATGTTCTCGACGAGAATCGCCGGCGAATCACAAGCGCCATAGTCACCCCATTTTCCAGCGTGACTTATGTTCTGTCCACTTTTGGTCTAATTCATATAAATCTTACGAGTTTTCATCAATTTGTTTTAAGAGACATTTTCCCACCTGGCTAGAGCTTCGACAGCAAACTTCGTCTGAACAAACAGATGCACTACCTGCGGAATACAGTCGATCGTAGTGAAAGTCAGTCAGGTGCACGATGGTTAAACTATCTTCCTCGTTTGTTGGAGTAATTGGTTTCGAGCTCTGGGTTGTTATAAATTTGTACCAAGTTTAATATAAAGTAGTTTGATAAACCACAAAATTACCTCAAGCGTAGACTCCCCAGTCACTTCAACGTCAAAACTCGATAAAAAATCCTGGACTCCACAGTTTTCGGCCTGAAAAATGACTCCACAAATCTCGTCTGGTGTAAGCTCAGTTCTTTGTGTTAAAATGAATTGAATGGCAGGCTATTTTTCAATTGTATAAATAATTGTACGGATTATAGTAATCGCATTGGTTTGAGATTAAATGGCACTATCTGAAACTCACCAAGAATACGTCAGCCATACCCTGACAAACATTATCGGACCATGACGTCAGCAAAGAGCACAGATCTCGAATGACCGAACCCAGCATGCCAACGCCATTATCTTGAACGTAGCCAATGGCACTGTAAGTCCATGCTCGGCACGCCAGACAAGTCTTAGGCTAAATTTGCGGGTTTTGTAAGTATTAAATATTAAAACTTATCCTACCTCGATAGCACTTGGGATGTCCCTAATTGTGAACGGTATTCCGTTGAGAGTGCTCAGCAGTGAGGTCATGCCAGGGGTTTTGTAGCTGATCAGGGAGGACTCTATGAATTCCGTATAGAAATCACGTTCGAATTGTTCTAAAATTTACAATTTAGCACAAATATAATATTAATATTAGTGGATATGGTATAGAATATTAAAAACAATTACCAGCCATAACTATTTTCGACTGATAAGTAGGAAGGCATGACAACAACCACAGGAGCGCAATGCACACAGCCAATAAAACATGGTTAGAATGCATTTTGATCCTTCCGTCGCAAAGATCAACCATGTACTGAGTGTTTTTGTTTGGACGTCTGTTGAATCACTATTTCTGTTTATAATTTTAGATATATACGAGTACATATGTTTATTGTATATATAAATTAAAAACAATAGTTTAATAAAGGTTTTACACCCGAAAAAGATTGTTTTTTTTAATTAAAAAGCATGTTTTTTTAACTAAAAAAAATCAAAATAAATAACTATAGTTTCTCAGTCCAAAATGGATTGATTTGGTTTTCTTTTTATTTTTTTCTTGACCAGTAACTAATTTTCCCAAAATGGTGATTATGCCATTCTGTTCATCAGATTCCATCTAATTTTTCAAATTTAGCGTCTGAAATATTTTTAATAGATGTTTGTGGATGTCTGTGGTCTACGAATTTTCCTCCTTGGAAGTTTTGTTTTTCAGTGCAGAGATTAGACAGTATACATCTGTATAGTCTGTATAGCTGATTGCAACTGATTGCAGTTTGACGATGAATCTTCTTTTTTGCTTCTCATCTGTACTTTATGGATTCATGCACTGATAGAAAAAAATTATAGCTTTCCTATAGCAGGTAACTGTTTTAGCTAAGTTTAATTTAACTTTGCTGCTATAGCTAAAAACTAGCTAAAATAGCTAAACAATAGCTAATATAGCAAAGTAATTGCTTTGACAACCCTAAAAACTTAGCTGAAATAGCTTAAACTTTGCTGCAGTTTTAAAGTTAGAGCCAAATTAGACTGTGACAGCATAATCTGTTTTATGAGTGTGGATTAAAAAAATAGAGCCATTTATTTAATATATTTTTTTTCCATAATTTATTGGCATCGTAATTTTCAAAATATCAATCGCTGTAGACTTTCTTCATTTCGATATAAAGACTTTTTCGGCTTTTGGACGACTCGTTTATGTTGTATATGTTGTATTGAGAAGACATCGATTGTATTTATTTTAATGTAGTCTGTAGTGTTTATAGATACAAATATTGCAATACTTACAGTACGTTTGGCGAATTTTATCTTGATAGAATTTAAACACGTTCGCTCGTATAAATTTAGTCGGACCATTTGAAAGCAAAAAATGGTTCAATTGTAATTACGATCACGAGCAGAAAATATAATAATATATTACAATAATTAAAAAAATAATTAGCGTTTAGTATATTTTTGTTATAATATAGATTATAGAATATAGAATATAATTTTTATAGCCGTAATTTGTGAAAAATAATTGTTTGAAAAGTTACTAACTTCAAAACTATGGATGTTAATAATTTTGAAGGAAATAAACACTACTGTCAAACTTATTTTGGTTTTAAAATTAGATAGATATTTTAGGCGGCGTCCATTTAACCCCAATTCACGACTGAAACTTCCTAAATATTTTTTTTTGGTTTTTGTTAAAAAATACATTTTGAGTAGGCTCGTTTCCCGTTTTATAATATTTCATTTATGTATGACCTAGTTTTTTTAAAGATACTTATATTATCTTCAATACGTTTTCCAAAATTTTCTTTATTTTGACGCTTCCATTGAGTCTTAAGGCCTCAAAACCTATTAGGTTAAATATGTCATCAAGAGGAATGATTCATCAGGCCGAATTTGCCATTAGGCCAAATGAGCCATAAGCCCAAATGAGCCATTCTGCCAAATAATCAGTTAGACCAAATGGCCAGCCAGGTGTTTATCTATGTGAGATTATTAATTCTTAATGCTGGTGCACTTGGGAGGAAATTTAGTTTTAATTGCTTGAGGATGATTACTTTAAAAATATTATGGGACTTACTATAATGAAATATTCCCATCTTGATTTTTAGTATCTTGTTTTTGGCAATTTTAACCTAATGGCTCATTCGGCCTAATATCTTATTCGACCAAACGGTTTATTCGTCCGGATGACAATCGGCCTAATGACATTCGGCCTAATGACATTCGATCTCCTCTACCCCAAAATCCATACTGACGTTTGAAGACTCTCCATTTATATGCTAATGTTTATACAGTAGGTTGCTTTATCCTAAATTCAGACGACAAAGAAACTAACAATTATTTAGTGCCTTATGGAATAATCCTGGCTGATCTTGATTACGATTAGTGACCTCCAAGCGTTCGTCCTTCTATTTATTAAATTAAGAATCAAAAATGGAATTATAATAGATTTTATTTATTAACATTATTTTGTTGGGGTGACAATAAAATTTAACAAACTTTTATGTTTTTGTAACATTAATTTATGAATTATATTGATCCTGTTTTATTGATTAAAAATTTAATTTACCTTAGGGATAACAGCGTATTTTTTTAGAGTAGCTCTGTTCCGATAATAACTAAATTATTCTCATCAAGTTTAGCTTGATTTGAAAATATTTTAACTTATAACTTTTACCTGAAGTTAACCTTATCAACCAAAATGAAAATGTGAAGTTTTGAACTGTCGGACAGAGCCTTGTTATTTAATAAAAGACAATTTGGTTTCGAGCCATCCTCTGTTTGTTAGAACTCATATTCAAACTTTGTATATGCAATTTATAAAAAAAACTAAGTTTAGCAAAGGTTAAAATTGGTTTCTGGCTTATAGGAAGATAAACTGAAAACTTGTGACTGTCTTAATCAACAGGCAGGCTTGGAATCTTCCGCAAATACTACACAATTATGATTTTTCTTCATCTCTTTCATGTGGCACTATAAAATACAATCCAACTGTTGGTCATGACCGCTTCCATTACTTTTTATCTTCAGTTTGGACTGCCATGAGCTCCGGTTGTCCAATCATATACCCTAATTTGTCCCATGTCAGATGAAATATTATCCAATGTGCCGATTTGTCTTTCTGGGGGTCTACAACTTTTCCATTTTGGACTCAAATACCCTTGCAGAATTTATCTAAGAGTTATACACTTCGGGTGTATAACTTATCACGGCAGCGGATGAAACTCTTGAGAAGGTCAACGGTGGTGTAAATAATCAACAAGCCGTTATTATTTCAGAAATGAGGCCGATGGGTTAATAATTTATATAAAAAAGTTTTTATTTTGAGACGAATACAACAATAGCTTTAGAATTGGCATTACTGACCTAACATCAGAAATATGTTTTATACAAAATAAGTAAGGACTCAATGTATGAAGAAAACTTATTCCACACGAAGATTATACTGGTTTCATAATAGAGCGCAATGGGTCCAAACTGCTACCTGCGTATGTCTCTTAAATTGGGAGACGTGTATTCCTAAAGAGAGATACTGATTCCCGGTATAGTATAGTGCATTATCCAACCTCCTGATGCATTGCAGAATGAAAATATCGTGATCAGCATCCAAAAATAAAAGTTGCCACGAAATGACCACATCAGAGGCTTTGACAAATAATCCACCACTTTTTCGATATGATTAGACCAGCTAAATTATAGGTCCAGATTAATGGTGCCACATCAATTAAACTATACACGGAAAGAATTTCAACAGCAAAATCAACTGTTTATGGGTATATACAATTTTATTAATCGTTGAAATTGTTCCTACTGTGACCGCAATTGATACAATCTTTTTAAAAGTATTGATTTGGTTGAGTTGAATTCATTAGGTTAAATAAGTTCTGTCGCAATTGTTCTAATGTGTGTTTAGTTGAATTCAATAAACTGGATCAGTCATTTCGCAATTGATCCAATTCTTTTGCATTTGATCCAATATTTTGTTAATTGAATTTGGAAAACAAATCAATTCTTACGTATTTGATCCAATATTTTTTACTTGAGTTTGATTAACTAAAAATCATTTTTTAGCAATTGATCCCATATTTAATTAATTTATTTTATTATGAAATCAATTCTTCCGCAATTGATCCAATATTTATTAGTTTTTTATGAACTAATTGAGGTGATCTATTGGGAGATCCAAGGTTTTGTCAGTTGAAATATTATTTACATTCTTTGCAAATGACCTCAAAGGTAGTTGTAGTTAACTTGTAAATCTCTAACGAATCATATATTTATGAATTCGCACCGTACTGACAAATCAGCTCTATTTGTTTCAATCATTTTAAAAATCAACTTAGACGACTGCATAGAATTGATCAATCTTTTAAGTAAAATCCGTTCAATTGAACTAATGTTGTGAAAAATTGAGTTCAGTTGCTAAGTAGTTGTTTTAACTGTGAAATAACTGCAAATTAGTGTATTGAATGCAAATTCGGAAAACAATTGATTACATTGTGGGATTTTCTTTCAGTGTATGACGCCTTAGATAAGTGTTTGGTAGAAAAAGTCCACCAAACCATTTCGCTTGCACAAAAACTCCAACAAAGTACCAATCGATTAGCCTAAAGATCAGTTATCTGTCTATAAGTTCGTTCGTGTGCAAAGAAATTGATTGTGACCGCAAGAAACCCTTCAAATGTAGACAGTCTTCAAGTTCTGCGAAATTCTGCTGAGTTCAGTGAGGGTTCTTAGTACTTGTCGCAGAATTTTTTTCATCATATTAAATTTAATTTTAGTTAGAAAAAATTATATTATTATTTATAAATAAAATAAATATAAATATTTATAATCAAAATTGTAATTTTTAGCGAACGTTTTAAAACCGCTTCGCAAAGTTCAAATGTATATATGCAATCAATCATTTCGATTTTCTTCGGTTCGCGGCGGGCGCGCTATTTTATAAAAGAGTTGAAGGTCACGTGTGCGCACGAGTGTTTTATTCGCACAATTACTTGAGAACACCGACACATACACAAAAACTCGTATATACATAATAATAGATACACATATAACTGATGTATGCATGTTTGCGTACGGAAAATAACACGCCACATTGTAAAACACAAAAAAGCGCATAAATACTATAAAGTAGAAACACAAATGAGAGAAATAAGCAATGTCATAGTTTTTTTTTTGCGCTTATGATGGCAAAATCTGTGTGTCGGCGGCACGCTGCGGTGCGGTGCGTCACGGTACGGTTATTTATTATAGTACCACTCTCGCGGTACGCGAGTACACGCAGTACGAGTACACAGCATGCCCGCTCATTGACACATAATACAGGGTTTAATTTTCTGAATGAGAATTCTTTTTATGTTTACATGAAAAGAGTATAATATCACGTAAATATTATGTACTCGAATCTGCATATTTGAATGCAAATTAAACTGCGGGCATTTAATACAGTTAAATTTATATTACCAGTATATAATATAATAATATTACGAATAATAATACGAATAATAATACGAATAATAATTCAAATAATAATACGAATAATAAATATAAATATAATAGATTCTTAAAATTTTATTAATTCTAGTTCTTTGATTTTATGGAAATATAAATAAACGTTACTAATGCTATATAATAATGAAGGGTAGACACAGTGGCGGATCTTAGGGGGAGCTTTTTTCTTTGTACATTATATGTGATATTCTAAGTACAAAATCAGTGATTTGATTAGTAAAAAATCATTTTATCATTTTAATATATCAATGATTTTCTTAAGCCATCATATGGTGAAAACTAAACTTCATATTTATATAGTAAGGGGACAAAATCATCCCAAAAGCAAGTAAATTTTATAAAATGATTCAAATATGATTTAAAGTTTCTTAGTACAAAATTAGTTATTTTCAATATTAGCAAGAACATCAATTAATATTTAAGTTTATAATCAGTGATATTTTCAGTACAAAATCAGTTTTTCTCTTAGTACAAAATCAGAATCAAAATTGCAGAAACAGTTATTTTCCGAGGCGAAAATCATTTTGAATAATCATGTTTACCGTATTATTTATTAATAATAATATTTAAATTATTTTTATATAATAATATTTAAATAATTTTTATATTTCGTATTTCAACAAATAGAGAATACATTTCTATATTTTAATTATTCTGAAATATATTATTAGTATATTCTTGATATAATAATATTTTTTAAATTGCTTGTATATATTTTCTATATTTTCGAGATTGATAAATAATATTTTATATTCTTAGTATTTGCAGGTATTCATTTTTGTTGTCTTATATTCGTTTATTATTATATGTATATTCCTTGATATTTTGAGTATTTGGAAATATTTCAGTATTCGCGTATTTGCAAATATGTTACGAATATTTAAAATTTTTAATACAGTAATTTAGAAAATATGCAAAATTGTTTAATGTACATTTTCAAATTCTAAAAAAATATGTATTTTTTTGCCGGTACATATTCGGTTTTTTTAATAATTACGATATTTTATGATATTTGCAAATACATTTTATATTTGCGGATTTTTTCAGTTATTTTGAAGTATTTGTATAAATATACATAATATTCTTAAATATATTTCATAAAAAAACATTATTTTAATTTTCGAAAATAAACAATAATATTTTTTGTGAAATTATGTTCGATATTATTAATATTTGCTAAACTATTTGTGGTATTCTTAATTATTTTCTATAATATTATGAATATTCGCGAATCTATAGATATTACTGTTTTAGTAAAAATATTTAAGATATTTGCAATATTACTAATAATTTTTGCAATATTATAGGTATTGTCCGGTATTATCAAATATGTGTACTCCATATTACGGGAGTGAATAGGCCTCATAATGTTCGTACTTTTTTTCTTGGAAAAAAATAGTTAGGTACAAAATCGATGATTTTATTAGTGTAAAATCAAGTGATAAATCAATAACTTTATATTAATGAAGAAATAAGTGATTTTATTAGTGAAAATTCAGTATTTCAAAAAAATTAATCTGTGATTTTCTAAGTACAAAATCAGGAATTATTTCAGTAAAATGGTTTTCTTTGTTCAAGCTCATTGATTTTGTCCAAACTATGCGAATTCAGGGAATTTTAAGAGAATTATAAATCCGCCATTGGGGTATAGTGGGAGAAGAACAGTACAGCAAGAGTTATTAGACTCTGGATAACTTATTTAAAAATATATCGGCAAACGGTTGGGTTCGTTAGAAAGCTTGAGTCTCTGTGGGTAAAAAATTGGTTCAAACGTTTTAATATAGCTCGCACAAATGTTAAGCTGTTATTTTTTAGGAAAGGTATCGGTACTACAATTCTGGCCCCATAACCTCAATCGTGATTCGGCCAATCGTGATTCTGCTAATCGTATCATTCGTCCATTCGTACCATTTGGCCAATCGTGATTCTGCCAATAGTATAATTTGACCAATCGTACCATTCGACCAATCGAAATTCGGCCAATCGTAGTACATTCGTTTATATAGAGATTGAAAATAGATATAAAAAATGTATGAAAAATTTTTATTTTAAAAAAATTGTTGCAATCGCGATATTTCCAGAATATTAATTTCTCGCTATGAAAGTAGTTTTGATTTCGAAAAATAAATTAAATCAATTGAAAAGAAATAAATAATTTAAACTTCTGATAATTATGTAAAAACACACATTTTAAGTAGTCTGAGCAATTGAAGCTCCCAAATAAACTTATAAGAAAATAAAAATTGTCTATATATTACTTTATGGATTAAAAGCCAAACAAATAAAAAGATAGCCTACAACCTACAATATTTATAAATGACTATCGTACCGCACAGAACAAATGCTATTCGATTCCATTTAATTATTATTATGCTAATGCATTTGAATTCCCGTGTATTTGTAATCTTCGATGCGCCCACTTGAAGTCCATTAATACACAGCGAACCGTATATCTTGAATCTATACTACATAATATAAACAATGTATTAATGTGCGGCTATATTCAAGTCATCGAAGGCATCGTTAAGTTTTTCATCTTCCTTGCTTCACGTATATTTTGTTTAGTTTATAAGATGAACCTCCACACACACACACACACACACAATCACGAGTATAAACTCAAACAGGCTTCATGATAAATTGCGTACAGCTATAGTTTTCTTATCTTTCGTTTAGCGACTACTTGGAATGATTAACACGTTTTCCAGCTGCAAAATAATGCTGCCTATGCGCTTTGCTTATACTTCTCATATACTTATAATATTTATATATATATACACATATAAGAGTTTTAATTTAATTTGTTTATTCTATACGTATGGGCTGTTTTGTTTTAAAGATACCGCATATCCGGTCGAAATATAGGCATTTTGTATCGTTCTATTAGAATAGTTGTTTAGACGAACAAAACAAAGTCCACTATACATAAAGTCAAGAGTAACTCGCAACGAGGCTTTGATTTAAAGGTTACAAAGGTCATGCGTTGCGCTCAGCATTCTCGTTCTTTATACTAATACATCCTAAGTGCAGATAGAAACCTCTATATACGCGCTGAGTTCAATAAACTCTTTCGCTACATAATGTACTACACAATTTGAAGTGTGCTCTCAATTTGTATTTAATTCAATTTAAATTCCAAGTGAAGATGTTGGCGCGCGAGCACGCAGCATCAGTTCAGCTTGAATAGATGCTTCATTTAGGCTATGTACACAGAAACTAGCCGAACCGCAAATGATTGTCAAAACCGGCGCATTTTTTGTTATAGTATCATCGTCTTATTCTTTATATACATTTAAAAAATGGTAAACTATTCACAGAATTAGGTCATTTGCGGTGAGGTGAGTAATTTGGTGTATCATGTTCGCGCTAATGAATTTTTATGGTGGCAATTAAACACGGCTTTATCTTGCTAGCAAATGCGTTGTGTCTGATTTGATAACGTCCGCTTAGTTCGTAATATATAGTTGTTGGTTTTGACTGTTTAATTCTGTGCGAAAATGTGGTTTGCGGAGCTCTGGAATTTTGAAGTACATTTTATACAGTTAAATTGTATTTATAATAACAAATTTTCAGCAATACAAAACTAAAGATTGTTCTTTCTTTAGTTTAATTATTTATACTAATCTAAATATTAAAAAAAATGCATTTGGACTAATTGAATGACATTCCTAACTTGCAGAAAATATCATATATATTTTCTAAATTTTCTAAAAATTCCAACGATTTTATTAAAATATTTTTTCTTATTTAAGAAAATACAGCAGATATTTTATGATGAAAATATATGAAATGTAAGATATTTATATTTTTAAAATTTACATGTTTATTATTTGGCTTATAATTGGATGAATATCATTTGGTTGAATATCAATTGGTTAAATATCAATTGGCCGTGTCACGATTGTCCGAATGCTATGGTTGACTGAATCACTATGGGCCAATAATACGATTGTATAAAAATATTAAATTTTTTAAATGGAATAAGCCAAATAGTATCTAGGTGTGATCAAAGAGATCAAGGGGGATAGACATAAGAGTAATTTAATCAAAAGCGGTTGGTTTAGAATTGGTCGGTTTGGTCACCAGGGAGCAGTCGGTAAAAGATTAGCAAAATAAAAAAATACAAGTGAATGGAAAAATGTAAAAGCTTGAGCAATGGCTAGAAAATATATGGGATTTTCTCTATAATTTGCAAACTAGGGAAAGATTAGCTGTGTTTTTTGATGTTTTGAATAAAACAAAAGAATTAGAATTATACCAGGGCTGGCCAACCCAAATCGCTCCACTGGCCATTTTTAATACTCGAAATTGGTAATCAAATAAAAACAATATTTTTTTTAACTTTTCTTAAATATTACTCTACTTGAAACATTGTTAACATAATAATTGATTTTGAGGATTTATCGGAAAGATAAACACGAAATTTGCTTTTATATTTCATTTTTGAACATATGGATTTGCTCAAATATTAAGAACCAAATGCAGAAAAGATTTTTATTTTTTTTTAAATTTAAATATATCAATAAAAACAATATTTGCTCTTTAATAAAAAGGTAATTTAAATGTTTTCAATATTTTCTTTCGAATTAAGCTATTTTTGCGAATCGATTTTCAAATGATAAGAGCTTCTGATAAATGATAGGGCAAGTCATTTCGAATTTATTCAAGGCTTAAAATCAAATTTAAAAAACAATTGTGCCCAAAATATATTTTTTTGTTACAATAAAAAGATTTTGTGTAACCACAAATAATTTTTTTTCTAAAAATAAATTATCAAAAAGTTACTTTTTGTTACATTTTTTTGTATTTTTTGGAATATTTATTTTATTTTGGATTTTTCTTTTGTGTTTATTTGGGTACAAAAATATTTGTTCTGGTAACATTTATAATTTATTTCGGCACATTTTATTTTTAATTTGGTTTTTATTGAACTTTTGGCACTTTTTATTATTAGATTTTATCTTTATTATTTATTTTATCTTTATTAAATTTGAAATACGATTACAAGCTTCGGTAATCCATTTTTTTGTTCGTTAGCAGCGATGCAAAAAAACTGTTGACATTTTTCTTTATAAAATGTCTACAATCTACAATTATATATACAATATTGTAAAAGACATGTTTCAAGCTGCTGATTTTTTGTTTTAAAAAATTGCAGTTAATTGTATGTGCAAGCAATATAATAAATAGTATGCTAAAAATTAAAAAAAATAGCTAAATAACAAAAAAAAATAATGGAGCTAAATTCGAATAGTCATTAAAAAATAGTATAGTATGTGCATTTAATATAATAAATAATAAGCTACAAACCATAAAAATTTTGCGGCCTATACTTTATATAATAAAAAAAATTGATGAACTAAATAAGTAATAAAACAAAATAAAATAAGCCATTAATTTAAAAAAAAAAAATCCATAGATGTAGAAATATTGATTGACTTAGAATACTCCATATATTTATTAATATATATAATTCATTTATTGGTGAAAACCAAAGAACAAATAAAAAAGTTTCTCGTAAGTTGCACATCGCACATGACATATGTAATAAAAAAACAACAACAACAATTCTATGAACATATTTATTAAAATTATATATATTTCAAAGAGTAACGTTTCTTCAGTCAATCGTTAGTTCAATCGTTAAATCGAAAGCGAATTCAATTTTTTGAAATAAAGTCCTTAGGAATTTATGTCTGTAAAAATAAAAAATATCAAATTTAAATAAAATAATCAAGAAAATCATAAATAAAAATAAATAAAATATTTTTTAGGTTTTTGTTCGTATATTATATATTTTTCAAAAACAAAAATTTATTCAGCAGTAGAAAATCGGTTGCACAACATTTTGTCTAAAAACATCTCATCAAAAGTGTTTTTTTAATATTTTTAAATATTTGTTTGTGGTATGCGTTCTTGTGAAGTGCATTCTTTTTACTAGAATTCGCTTTCCATTCGTGCCTAACTTCTTTTTTTAAAGGTTTCAAGAATGTAGAATGTAGAATGTAGAATGCGGTGTATTTTTATAACCAAATTTCTGTAAAAAGTATATGTTGCATTTAGTGACGAGAATTAAAATTATTAGAACTTTGAAATATTTTTATACAAATCGGACGTAACAAGAATGAACACACTCACTTAAAAATAATGTCTTTTTTGTTTTGTTATTTTGTTTTTTTTTAAATGTTTTTCGACAAAATTCTGTGGAATCAAAAAAATCTGTCTTTTCATCCATTTTGGAGCGACAAAAAGGAAAGAAAAATAATATATATAATAACCAATTACAAGTATGGTATTATTATTTTTTAAACCCACTCAATAGCACGCTGCGGCTAGTGGCAATAAATATTGAAATAAATATAAAGACTGTCGATATTAAGTCCAGATTTAGTCGATATTTTTAATTTGAAATATTCTTTTCTTCTTCTTTATCAGTCGGTTTGTGGATACCAATCCTTTTTTCTTTTGTTATTCGTTTTTTTTAAATATCCATCTAAAAGATCCACAAATTAAAAATAAATATTGAAAATATAACAAAAAAACATGCAAACAACAAGAAAAAATCAATGTTAAATTTAATTTCGACTCGTCAACTCAAAACAAAATACTGTCGTTTGATCCATACCCTGTAAGCATCTGTGATCAAATGTTACTATAAACGATGCATCATGATAAATCTATTATTATGTATATTTTGTATTTATGTATCCAATTTAAAGAAAGAGAAGAAAAAAAACAGCACACAAACACAAAGGAATCGTTCATATACTATACTATAATATATGATACAAATTATCGCACAGATCTCGGAACAAAAACATAGGTACAATAAAAGTATAATTATTTCCTCCTACTGCATCAAGGTTCATGGTGATCGTGAATGCGAGAATATATATATTGTATATATTTGTATATATATATATATATATATATATCAAAATTTTATATAAACGCTGTATTTGTTCGTGTGTCTACCCATAAGACGTTGCTCATTGTTTCGCTGTTCAAATACGTATAAATTTGCATTTAAACACGGAATTAAACAGGATTTATCTTCGTCATAACGGTGTTGATATTTTCGATAACTATACATATATATATATATATATTCGTAGAATTTTTCATATATATATGAATGTGTATATATGAATTTTTATATATGTAGTATTTATGGTATAATATTTTGTTGCTGTTTGAGCTATTTTGACAGGGTGAAGAGCAACACTGATTGAAGGAAATTGAATGCATTTTATTTCGCCGATGCACAGACGTCATTTGAAATTATTGCGATATTATATGTTCAATGGAATATGCAATTTATGTTAAAATAAACGCACACACATAAATCGAAAAAAAAATTGAAGCGAAACTTTTCCGCGTATGCAGCACAAGCAAATAATAGTAAGTTTTTATATATATATATATATGAATACTATATATATACTTATATAGTGTGTTTAATTTTAATCTGAATATATGCGATGCACATCAAGTACATAATAATCCAATTTATACGTAATGCGCACTCACATTTAAATCGATTATTTGTTTGTATTACATTCAAATTTGTAAATATATGTATTTTATTTTTGTGTGTATGTGTTTATATGATTTTATTGATTGCACACACTTTCTCTTTATATTATAGCTGCATTTTGTTTATAAATATATATTATATATATACAAAATACGAGTGAGTGCATTGTTTTTCTTTTATATTCTAAGTGAGAAATCATTATATAAAGTTCGCGCATAAACAGTTTCTAGCCGCGGCAGATTAAAGATTAAATGTATGCTATGTGTTTTTTAGCGATGTGTGCATATATGCATTATAGGAATCTTGAAATGAGTCTGAAAGTTTCTTTCATTATCATTATTTTAAGAGTTTGATTTAAAAGAAAGCCCGTTTTTCGCGCAACGCATCGCCATAATGTAACATATGAAATATACAATTAGGGTGGTTCAAATTTTAATTAAATCTTTAAATTTTGGACAATACTCTAAGGGCAAATTTATTCACTCGGAATTTGATAACTCTATACTTTTCCTCTGGGATTTTTTGCAAAACAACAACAAATTGGATTGGTTCACTATTTTTTTTTTAAAAACTAGTGATTTTTAACAAAAAATAATAACTTGTGTTTAATAACTCGAGTCAACTCCTGATATTGATAACTCATGGTTTTTGCACCAGTTATGTGCCTTATTTGGGATATTTGTGGTAAATTGTCAGATTTGTTTTGTGATACAGTCAGTATGTATTAGAAAGTAGTGTGCATCATAATTGGCAAATTGGGCATCTAGCATCAACGATAAATCGAGCGATGAAGGAAATTTAGTAGATCTTGTAAATTTGCACTCCAACATTTACTTTTGTAATTGATCCACAGCAATTCCCAAGGGCTTCGGACGTCAAACCCATTTTTTCAAGATTGATGTTGGAATATACGTCTCTTAGATAAAGAGACCAATGCACGCAGGTCTCAATTTGGACCCATTGTGCTCCAATTTTTTTTTACAAGATAGACATCGATAAATTATTAGAAAAGACCACCTCAACTTTTATGTTTGATCAGAAAGTTATTTTACAAGATTCCTGGATGTCTGTGAATGATCCACAGCTATTCTAAAAGTATGCGGAAGGCAACCTCAATTTTTTACTGGATTGACATTGATAATTTAATTAAAATTCCAACCTCAACTTTTATTGTTTGGTCAGAAAGTTTTTCTACAGAGCACAATGGGTCCAAATTGAGACCTGCGTGCATTCGTCTCTTTATTTAAGAGACTTATATTTAAACATCAATCTATTTTACAAGGTGACAAAAACATGTTGTCTGTAAATGCTCCTCAAAGGCTTCAGACGACAACCCCATTTTTACTGGATATCAACAAATAATTAGAAATGCTCACTTAAACTTTTTTGTTTGGTCAGAAAGTTATATTATACGATGGTTTATGAAATATAATTTTAGGCAATTTTTAATCAAAATTGCCATAACTAAATTTCAAATTAATTTCTCGAGTTATGAAATGTCAATTTGCTTCATTTTCTAGCATTTGGCTATAATTTCGCCTAAATATTTGCGTAACTCGAGAAATTAAAACTCGACTCAACTTTTGTGTAACTCGAGATTCGCAATAGTGAACAAACCCAATTTTTAACTTGGCAAGCTATATTTTTCAAACCTCCCAGTTTCATACCTTCTAGAGTTTACACAAGTTATATATAACTCTTAAAAGTTGCATAAATTGTATACAATGTATTTTCAATTCACAGTAATTAATATTATGACATCTTTATATCGCGCATTATGTCAACCGTTGTCATATCGCAGTGACAACCGACGCCAAATTTACACATGTTTCCACCAAGTATATTATTTGCCACTTGCATTTGTCATTTTATGTGACATTTCATATGTCTGCAAATTTGGCAGCTTTTGGTGAGCATACCTGTTTCCACCAGAGATGCCAAATTGAATGGCACAAAATTTTGTATATATGTCACTTTGCCATAAAACCTTTGTTTTACTGCTTCTCAACTAATCCTAAACGGGATCGGATGACAACCAATTTATTTTTACTAAGAAGCCACTGATAAATAATTAAAAATGCCCACCTCAACTTTTTTTTCTGTAAAAACTCCACAGTTATCCCCACTTTGCTTCAGACAACCACCAAAAAAAAACTATCTAATAGATAATTAAAAATGCCCACCTCAACTTTTTTTGTTTGGTTATAGAAAGTTTTTTTACAAGATGCCAAAAAAAATAATTCGTAAATGCTCCGCAGGTATCTCCAAATAGGTCGACTACCATTTTTTTACAATATAGAAATCGATTAAAAAAAAACTATAAACGCCAACCTCTTTTTTTTTTGTTAGGTCACAAAATTACAGGATGGCAAAAACATGTTTCTTGCATACAGGATATTTTGAAAAAATACATTATATAATATAAATGTTTTACCATTAATATTCAATAGTTTAAAGCCACGGCTGATGGCGTTATCAACGAGAGGAACATCGTCCTGAAGGCCAGAGAAGCTACCGTAAACATAAGTGAAAAATCTTTTTCGGATTGACAATTCATTCGAGATAGATAGGGGTCGTATTTTGAGATTAGTAATTGCAAACGTCTACTTTGTCGAAAAGTCGAGATATTGAAGATGGGGATACAGAAAGTACCTACCATTATTTGTAAAATAAACGAATTAAAAAGAAACACTATTCTGATAATTTTTGTTTGGGCATCCGTTTTATTTTCTCTGATAATTCCCGACTTGGATAAAGAATTTCTTGATAAATCGACGGAAAACTGCATAGAGTCGTACAAATATGATGTTACTGAAGATCTCTTGAAAAAAATCGTTCATTGCTCCATTTGAATTGCTCAAGGATGTGTGTACGAAAAATAAAGAACCATCTTTTTTTAAGGAGGCTTTTTGTTTACTTTTTAATGTTTTGTGTGAGTTTTGAGAAGCGTGGGTTTCGATTAAATGATGATGTGTGAACTGCAGCCACTTTTTCCATTAAAAAGTACCGTAAAAAAATGTAAGAAAAACCAGTATTGTCTAAACTAAGGATTTAAATATATTTAATTATAATATAAATATAAAAAAAAACTTTTTTCATTGTAGGTTTAAATTTTCTAAAGATATAAATTAGAAACAATATCATGCTTAATATTCATTATTTAATTGTATTTTGTAATAATCCATCTTTTTTTAATAATATTTTGTAATAATAATATTTTTGCAAATAAGTTGATATTTTATAAATTCCAAATGTACGATAGAAATAAATAAAATGTGTATTGATTATATTATATATTATATAGTCTCATTTCGAACCACCCTAATATACGTGTTTCATCTCAACTGAAAAAGTATAGCTATACTATTGCCTGCTGTGCGGTTACAATAACAACAACAACTCATTGCAAAATGGTGCATGACAATGCGCTTCGATCGATTCAGGTATTCTTTTTGCTATATATGTTTCTAAATTGCACTCTATAAATTTGTGTATATCTATATATAAAATGTGCAATGTGCATGTTGCGCACACGTGAAGACGCAAAAATCGCGCGACGAGTGACATCACCGATTTGGTGTCCACGCACACTCGAGTATGGTTACCTCTTGTGATGTGTGTGGTGGGCGACCGTACTTGCTTACCTACGGAAAATATGTATTTATTTTTAATTATATATATATTTGATGCATGTGTGTGTGCGCGCGTTTGTAAAGAAATGCTGATCAAATGCAAATGAATTTATACGCGCGAACATAGATTTCGAGCAGAGCACACTCACACCTGAAAAACAACAACATAAATAGTGCAAGTATGGTATACAACGCAAACGCGGTGCAACAGCTCGTGCCTACACGTTTTTATATCTAGCAATTAAATAACACACGCACCAAATGAATGAATGTGTGTGTGTGTAAGATTGCACTCTGTGTAGAAAGCGCGCACAAAATGTAATTTATATTATGTATATAGATATATACACACATTCAGAGTTACCCAGCAATTATTCTAATGAGATTTGGATGCCACGCATGCGTAATGGCACGTATACTATGTATACAAAATACATAGATAATATATTACGTTTACACAAAATAAAACATATACATTTATGTATATCTATCTCTCTGCTTAAGTTAAGCCTAATGCGTGTGGCTTGGCTTCCTGATCGTATGCGTTTCGTTTATGTGCTTTTGTTTAAAGTTTCATAAAATAATTAAATTCATGCGCGCACGCGCAAAGTTTAACGGCACGAACGAGCGCACATATTTCAATAAATCGCGTTGGTGCCCTCGCTCGAGCTGCCGCACAATGGGGCGAATTTCATGTTTAAATTATGAACTGATTTTAAAATAAAAGTGAATAACATTTTAATATAATATAAATGACTATTATTATTATATATTGTTTATTTTTTGGTATAATTATTATTATCAATATTATTTTCTGTATTATTTTATTATTTGCTATATTTTTAATAAGCTCGCAATATTGATATTATTGTATTCGCAATTTAATTCACATATATACAAAAATATCATTACCCAATGAGTACGGGAGAATTGTTGATATTATTATTATTATTATTTACTGTATTATGATATTATTTTTTATATTTTTAATATTCCCACAATATTGATCTTATTGTATTTATATTATTATTACTAGTATATTATACAAAGTGGCCAGGTGGCCATTGGATTAAAATCGAGAATTATTCTAAGGAATCAGAAAAAAATCAAGACGTTAATTTTCTACTGGATTGGGAAATCCTAGAAAGAAATATTTGCTGACGTTAGTACACTACCGGCTAATGAATTATTCTCAACTGGAGCCACTTTCAGTGTTTGCTTACGTGAGCGTGGTGAGCGATGATTGATTGATGGTAAACGATTTTCTGTGTAAAATAGATAGCAAATTCCGCTCACTTCGGTCACCAATGAATAAACATCAGTAGATTTTCCTAGACGACTCCCATTTTAAAACAGTTTAAATCCGTCGATGTTGAATTAATAATATTAAAATACATCTATGAAACATCTCTCATCTATCTCATCAACACGATAAAACGAAATGTTCAATTCTAAATTGAGAAAACATCAAACATTTTTTGGTTACATAAATACTAGGCAAAAATAGCCATTTGTCCCACTGTGCGATGCGGCCGTGTCGATTCCGTCGCATTTAGCTTCGAATTGTAATTGAATGTTTGTTTAACTTAAATTAAATGCATTTAGTATAGTATTACATTTACGAAAGATTCTTGAATACTGTATGACAGCAACAAGCAACTACTCTATACTAAGTAAAAACCGGTGTATTGATCTTGACTCATATTTGTATATGGCTTACATTTACATCATCACAAAATCAGTCGATAATTAATCTTAATATATGTCATAATAATTCAACTAAAAGAAGAGATTATACAAAAATGCTATAGCTTATTGAAGCTCTTGTACACCCACATTGCATCGTTGAGCACCGATATTTTGCAATGAATTTAATACCGTTTTTTATTACGTCGGTTTTTGACAGCTGGGATCACTTTCACTGCCAAAAAGCGGATAGCTAACGTAATCACTAAAATTGGGTGTACATCAGACTTCGAGAGTGTACTCAAAGGCAGCATATCGATGGAGAGTAGGAATTTGACTCTATATTTTTGTTTAATGTACAGTGTATACAAATTAAACGGTAGGATAGTTACAGCTATATAATATAGAGATCAGACTCGTTTTAATCATTTCTTCAAACAAAATCCTACAAGTTATATAAGTTATATATATACAAGTTATATATAGTTTACTTCTGAGGAATTTATCTATAAAGCGAAAATATTGTTTTCTGTATTCAAACTTTCCTTTTGATCATATTCTTTAAAAAAAATATTAAATAGACCAATTTACCTTTTTTTCTCAAAATTACTTAATTTACAATTTAGTACAGATTAGTTATTTATAAATATATATTTTTTTAAAATTTGAATATTCAATAATAATAACACGTTTTCTTTTTCTTTTACAGGTAAGTTTGAAGCCTAAGGCCTTTGCAGAAATGGTATACTTACATAAAAAAATAAGTTAGGAGTTAATTAAATCATATATAGCATTACATAAGATAGATACATACATTTATAAAAATAAAATAAAAATATACAAACATATAAAAAAATGCAATTCGCAAAAATGCAAATGGGGTTCATTTCAAAAAAAAAAAAAGTTTTTAGTTTTTTGCACTGATCTTTTTTTTCACTACATTTTACCCTTTTTAAAAGCATTCTAGTTTGTGTCGGTTTGTATAAAATATCTGTATTTTTAATTTAATTACAGGTCTTAATTTTTAGTTTTTTAACCTGTCTATTTTCCATTATGTGCTGTCAATACGGTAATCAAAGGCAGAATTTATGCATCCAATTTAGCTTACACCAAAAAATTTAATATTAATAACCAAATAATTGAAAATTTACCACATTGTTTTTCTTGTTTACCTAAAATATCATAAATGTCTTAATTTAATTAATAATTTTAGAAGCACATTTTTGTAAAGCGATTTTTTATGCTTAAAATTTATAGCGCATTTTATCTGCAGTCCAGAAAAAAATGTTTAATAATAATAAAATAAATTATTTTATGATATCTCCATAAAAAAAATATTATTTTTTTACGCTATTAAAAAAAAAACTTTGTCGATTTTTGAAATTATTACCATTATAAAAAGGAAACATTCTTTCGGATTATTAAAAAAGGAGATTTTTTTTTTCAAAATATATATTTAAAAAAAGATTTCAGTCTTTTTTGTTCATGGCTGTAAAAATAAGCAAGCAGAATTAAAAATCAAATTATTCTCCGCCAACCCTATTTAGAATTATTAGGTAGAAGTATGGCGCAGGAAATAAACCGAGAAACGTATTTTTGAATTATAATGTGTTACGCCAGTAAATAAAAAACAATGGTTGATGATTTTAGCGGAATCGACATTCACGCTTAAAATATTTTACATTTTATACCTTTTGGAGATTTCAGAACATTTTTAAACACGATTTTCCCTTATAAAAACTAATTTTATTTATTTTCTTTTTCTTGAACTCTTAAACTTCAATTTTACGCTAAAATCAACAAATATTTCAATTTAAGGAAACACATGAAACATTTTAGGAAGGTTTTAAAATTACTAAAATGTCTAAAATCTAAAAAAATTTGATCGTGAATACAGCCAAATGGCGGTTACGGCCACTTACCTTAAAAATATTATGTAGTCAGTATATTATTGTTATTGAATTATGCATTATGTATTATTTTTGAAGATATTGATAATTTTATTGCTGTGAAAATGGCTAAGGCTGAACAAACACACAAAATTTGCATCAACCAGTGAGTACACAAGAATATACTCTCTGTATATTACCGATATTATTTTCTGTATTATGGTATTATTTGTTATATATTTTTTATATTCTCATAATATTACTAATATTATTGTATTATTATTACTATTATTATTATGGTCTTCGGACCATTAATCTCGGATCTAACCCCATTCAGAGAGTTGCTAAAGTAAAATACCTAGGTGTTATACTC
>JAAAKO020007114.1:0-19237 GCA_010015015.2 Bolitophila cinerea | reverse complement strand
ATATATGTGTTTATTAAACATACATACATATATTATATTTAAGCACGGTAACATGTAGAGTTGTTGACATAAGGACACTTAACGGCGATACAAACTATATCCGCCTTTTGAAAGCTTCCCGGCCAACGTGTTTTGTATTCCTGTTCTTGTGGTTGTTTTTAAAACTGGAAAATAAAAATTGTATTATTTTGTGTGTGTTGTGTTTTTTAGTATACATTAAAAGCGGCAGCAGCATTACCCCATTACCCCAGCGTCATTTAAAATATCGCAAGGTGTTTTTATACATTTCGAGATCTAGGTCAAAGGATAAAAATAAATGATAAGAAAAAACTATGTTTGATTATTTCGTTTTCTCTAAGGAGTGTTGGATATTTGTCTAAGCAACGATAAATATTAAAAAAAAAACTTTGAATTTTAGGTTTCTTGTACATTTTATGCCTAATAAATAACGAATAACATACATAATGTACAGAGGTCGACTGTAAAAGACATGTTATGTTTAATATATAGCTTTTATTATTTTATAAATTTGGTTATACTAATTGTTATTCTCACATACACAAGACAAACATAACACAAACACATATCTAACAGATACACACAAACACAATGATATACACGAGCAACATACACGAAACGCAAACATTGTTCTTAATTTTAGTATTGTTAGAGCCTTTGTTTTGAGACATACAAATAAAATATAGATCAACATATAATTAATATTATCAAAAACTGTGTTCATATTATTTACCGACTCCTTTCTATAAAATACAGACAAAGGCACTAAAGTTAGTGACCCAGACGTGATTACGAGATAACGCATATTTTACAAAAATCAGTTTTTTTAATCATCATGCCGCACTCCTGTCTGATATAAACGATCAGGGAACGCAGCAACAGCTAATAACCTGACTTCGGATGATTCAGAGAATGGCGAACTTTCGAAATCACCAAATATATTTCGCCTGCGTGTGACTGACAACAATTCTAACTAGAGATTTCTGGTCGACACTGGGGCAGATGTTTCTGTCATACCGCCATCAGTACAAAAAACAATCAGGCTATACAGCTGTATGCTGTAAATGGGACCAAAATTAAAGTTTACGGAGAATCTACTTTAAAACATAATGTGGCTCTGCGACAAGAATTCTTATGAACATTTATAATGGCCGACGTGTCCTCACCGATAATAGTAACCGATTTTATAAAACATTTTAAATTGTGAATTGACATTAAACGAAACACACTAAATGACAATATAACAAGACTCGAAACTATATATGTACAGTAGACTCTTTTAATTTATTGCCGACGTTGAAAACGTACGATGCTGCAGAGCCGTACTTCGATCACCTCCCAAAATTCTCATCGATAACTCGACTTGTATCTCCAAGAATATCTATTAACTCAACAATATTTTATCACATTGAAACTACCAGACAATCAATATTCTCCAGACCACGACTTCTTACTTCAGACAAAAGCGAAGCAGCAAAATCAGAGTTTGATTACCTCATCAAAGCGGGAATATGTCGGCCACCCAGCAGCAATTGGGCTAGCCCTCTCCACATGGTCAGAAAATCTGACGGTTCCTGGCGACCATGTGGCGAATATCGGGCGCTCAATGCAAGGTCAATTCCTGACCGCTATCCTCTCCCTTACCTACAGGACTTTATAAACATCCTGCGAGGTAATAATGTATTTTCTAAAATTGATTTACAAAAAGCTTTCCATCAGGTACCTAAGACGGCAATTACCACTCCATTCGGCCATTTCGAGTTTATGCTTATGACATTTGGACTATGCAATGCGGCCCAAAAATGTCAACGCCTTATTCACGAGGTATTGCGATTACTCGATTTCGTTTTTGCATACATGGATGTGTATTCGACCACTTCTAGAAAAAGTATCTGATATTTTGAATTTGCCAAAATAAACTAACTTTTCTTGCAATGAAATGGAAACATAAATTCTGCATCTCAAGATTATCGAGAGCAACATTAGGAATGATTGCACGACTCTTTCTTAGGACGAAGCAACAAACGAAGCTTTTCAAAAATGTAAAAATGAAATGCTACAATGCCAGCGTATCCCACTCGAGATGCGGAGATGTCACTTTCCACCGATGCATCCGACTTTGCAGTTCGTGCTGTTTTAAATCAAGTAATCGATGGTTCTTTCCAACCCCTTGGATTCTTTTCTTAAAAGCTCACATACACACAACGTAAATATGGTACGACTGCGAGCTTTTGAGAATGTATTTGTTTATAAACCACTAACACTTGCTTTTAATCAAAGATAATATACAAGGCTGGTCAATTTTCAACGGATATTCGTCATATTCTTCATATTCGCCAACAAAATTACCGCTTATTTAATCTCTCGAATATAGTCCGTGACAACAGAACTAGATTACTCACAACTTGCATCCGATCAAGGTAATGACGACGAGCTCAAAACTATCATGAATTCTGGTAAAAACAAATGTTCATTAGACTTAAAACACTTTTTATTCCAGGCAGTAACCAAACTCTGATCTGCGATTGCTCATCATGTTCATAACCTAAAAAATTTCGCAATCAGGTCATGTCTAAAATACATAGTATGTCACACCCAGGAACAAAATGCATCGAGTCTCAAAAGTCAAAAGACAGCGATACTCTCTGACAATTATGCTTGATATGACGAGCTGAGTTTGAGCCAAGACATCTCCGCCAAACACATTACATCACAAACATTAGACACATATGTCACTAGCGCCAATTTCAATTTTCAGATGATGAATTGTGAGACAACTCTATGACGAAGCAATGTCGGCGACAGTTATATATTTATGAATATGCGATAATATCAGACCAAGACTTTTCTGCACTAAATCTTTAAAAATAACAAATAATATATATTTGTTTTATTTTTGAAAAGTTAAATGATATTCTTGTTTTTTGCTAGTCTTTTGCTTGTTTTTTTGGTTGTTTTAGCTTATTTTTTGGTACGTTGTACACTTAAATCCGCAATATTGTGTTATGATCCTAACCACTGGACCGACTATCTGCCGTTTATTCTACTTGGTCTTCGTACAGATTATGAGGTCGATTCTTGGAGCATCGCCAGCTGAGCTCGTATACCGAACAACACTTCGTATCCCAGGAGAGTTTTTCATCAATAACCCAAAGTTTAAATCTCAATCAGAAACTGTAACGCAGCTACGAAATCTTATGACGAAGATCAGACCTGTACGAAATGATTCGGTTCGTCCTTTATTATCGAATCCATACGAAGGGCCTTATTGGATTAATCTACGCTCACCAAAATATTATACAGCATCAAATGTCGAAATGTTTGAAAGCGAATAACCTTTATTAGAATTATGTTTTTGATGGTAAATAAGACTAATTTTGAAAAAGGTGCTATTTTTACACCTAACCCCGGGGTTGAACTGCTCCCCTGCAAAACTATTTCTGTTATTTCCTATAACATACGAAATGTTCGATAATTAATTGATTGCATATTTGATATTTTAATGATTCTTTTTTATAATTTTACAAAAAGTTTCTAATAACAGATTATCAGAAATATTAAAATATGTTTATTTAATAAAAATGATATTGAGAAATCAAAAATAAACCGTATAATATAACTAATTTTATAATAAATTATTTTTTATAAAATAATTAAATTATAATAAAAAATATTATAATATAAATAAATTTATAAAAAAAATGTATGTTTTTATTTACACTTTTTAAATATCTATATTTTCAAACCAAATACGATTTTAGAAACGGGATTTAAAAAACTTGCAGTAAAAACGGAAAAACAGAAGTTCACATTGTGGAATATTTTTTTATTTTTTAATAGTTCTGTTAGTTCTGTTCCTAAAAGTCAATAGTACTTGTATTTAAGCATTTACTAGAGACAGCATTTCTCAAAAAACTGCCCTTATACAATGATGAACTAAAAAATCTCTTTTTTCTCTGGATACCTTCCCAATGAAACATATCTTTCAAGATAATGTCTAAGAACTTTTATGAACTTGGTCTTCACGATCCTGGCCAATATTTTTCTCGCAAAGTTTATTCTCCATATCGAAGGATCCTAGAGGCGACAACAAGAAGAGTTCCAAACAGGGTATTAGTGAATAGAGGTTTCAAAAATACCATTAAGGATATTTATAAAAAATATCCCGAGGATGACATCTCTTATCAATAACATTTATCACAATACAAGATGACGCCGGAACAATTCAATAAGACAAAATAAAACAGAATTACTATATTTTCTACCTAACAAAAATCGTTCATCCAAAAAAAAATGTTTTTATTATAAAAGGTTTTTGTTAAGAATAGGTAAAGTTATACGTTATTTTAATAAAAAAGTCATAATGGAATTAATGATAGAGTCTCCCAATCAAAACAATATATTTAAAATCGACTGAGATATATCCGGATGTATTATTGAAGGAATTCAAATTTTTCTTCCTCGACTTCGTACGGATCCTTTTAGTTACGTAATACTGATTTTCCTAATATTTAGTAATTATATAAAAAAAATCAAGAGAAAACTATGAACATCTAACAAAATTTTAAAACTAATATTTAAAATAATATAACATTATATTTAATACTGATACCTTCTTTGAAGTCCGATTGTGATGTACTAATTTCTTAAGCGAAGCATCCCAATTACCTGATAGCAAAATAACAATTAACAAAAACTTTTTTTGATGACGGAATATTTATTTGATAAATGTAACACCCGCTTCTCATACACAAATGAAAGACGTACATTGGAAGAACTTAGCAACGAAATACAATTAAATTACATTTTAGGGTTCAAAAAGAATGTTAGTTTCACAGTTAAATATAATAATAATATTATTAAATTGCATTATATATATATATATATAGTATTGTATGGTATATTTATTTTGATTACACACACAATATAATTAATATAGTTTCTGTTGGAATAACGTATACATATATATTTATGTTTTTGTATCTCGAGCATAGCGGAAATAACGTGGATCTCTAAAATATGTTTCTTTAGTAATTATTACAGTTTAGTTGGAGTTTGGAACAGGATAAGTAATGTGAAACAAAACCGCGAGCGCGACAAACAAAAACGGAAAAATAATACTTAATGTACGTGTATATATAGTAAATATATATGTAGACATATATTGTTACATGTGTAGAATAATTGATAGGTATAGAAACATTTAACATTTATACATATAATATATATTATTATATTTTAATATCTTTTTTCTTCATATAATATAATTTATAGTTTGAAACAATCTCTTTTTTGTTTTTTTTTTTTTGTTGTATTTTGTATGTGTGTGCGATTTAGTATTCCCTAATTGCGAGTAACCACTGGTAATTGAAGAGGATCATATGCAAATGCGGACCAAGCAAACATGGCACCACTTTTGATTAGTTCGATCATATTTTTTTAATTCTTTTTTTCTTTTGCATTTAGGATATAGAGTTTACTGTTTGATAAAATTTGTTTTTTTGTGTGTGTCTGTATTTAGATTTAATGGCAGATGCGTTCATAAGATTTTTTTTGTTTCTTTTCTTTTTTTAAAATGAGGTTTTTCCAAAAATAAAATTTCCTGCAGCCGATGGATCGTCGGTGGAGAAGTACTCACGCCATAGGATGGCGAACTCGTCACGAGTAACCTCGACGGCACCCTAAAGAAATGTAAAGATAAATAGGTTAAAATGTATTGCTAACCAAAATAAAAAACACTTTGTTCAATAAAATGAAAAACTTTATATAATATGCAATTATTGTTTTGGAGTTTGTTATTTTATTTTATTGGGATCAGGTATCATCTAGTTTTTCAAAATCTTGTTTTGCAATATCTTGTTTTTTTTTGTAATTATGTTTATCGAAATCTTGTTTTTCAACATATGGTTATTAATTTTTCAAGCGATTTTATTTTTCAAAAAATATATGTTTTACCAAAAACAAGATTTTGAATAGCAAGATTTTGAAAATTAGACAAATAACTAGAAACAATTTTTGAAGTGCAATATTAAATGACGATTACAGCCTAAAGCCTAGTAATACTAACTTCACGTGAACTCACGGTTTTTATAAGTATGAAAGATATAACATTTTTTCGCTCGAGATAAATATATTTTTTATTTCAAGTGAACTTAGTACCCATTTTTTTAGCTGTCCTAATGTAAATTGGGCCAGATGTAAACCAAATATTTATCTTACATGAAAAATATTTAGATTGACCGGTTTCATTAAATATTTTTTTCGCTGCGCTAAAAATTAGTAAATTTTCTTTGTTGTTTTAAATAATTTGCTTTAACAAAATTAGATAATATTCAACAATCGTTTGATATTTTGGTGATTGTTCGGGTCTTCTAGTATTTTTGACATGAAGTCTGTCTCACGTAAACTCAGTACTGAAAAAAAAATGAAAAAACATGTTTTTGCAACAATATTTTTCGATTGTCATTTAGCGAACTAAATGTTTTTATTTTTAGTACTAGGCCTAAAGATTATTTTAAAGACATTTAATTTTTCAATATATCAATATCTTTTTGTAATGACTACAAAATTACAGTTTAACATTTCCAAAGAGATTGATTGAAGATTGGTAAATGTTGTTGTATCATTTATAACTTTTCAAAAGAGGGTATTTTTTATGGCAATTCAATTTTAAATGAAAATTTGGTGACACAATAGTGCAAAAAACATTTTTTTTAAGTTTTTTAAAATGATCCTAACATCGCCACCGACCTTAAAGATCATAATGATTATTTACAGAGTGAGAATAGCGTGAATAGCAATTAAGAAGATCAATTCCGTCGATAATAGCTCTGGGTTGAAAAGACCTGGATGGACGGTCTAAAGGTTAAGTCTTCAACAAAATTAAGTATAAAGCAGTAAAAGATGCAGCGATTAGACATGGTATCAGCCCAACTATAAAATGTTGGATCATGAATATGTTACAATCAAAAGACGTCTTACTACTACTCTAAAAGTCTAAATGGTACTACAAAGACAGTAACAGCAACGCAGGTGGCGTGCTGTCCCCACTATTATGGAGTCTGGTAGTTGATTGTCATATTAAGAATATCAATTCATCCAGATATTTTTGCCAAGACTATGCAGAGGACGTTAGAATCTGTATAGAGTGAAAATACATACGGTTAGTGATTTAATGCAAAGTGCTCTAAAGATAGTGGAAAACTGGTGCACACGTATTGGTCTAAGTGTCAACCCTGACAAAACTGGACTTATGAAAATGGAACGCAGCTAAAAATAACTAAAGAAATATAATACCTTGGTATCATACTCGGCAGTAAGTTAGATTGGAAAAACAC
The DNA here is from genome assembly GCA_010015015.2 of Bolitophila cinerea. Lineage (NCBI taxonomy): Eukaryota > Metazoa > Arthropoda > Insecta > Diptera > Mycetophilidae > Bolitophila > Bolitophila cinerea. The sequence continues at coordinate 11,882 of JAAAKO020007114.1, read as the reverse complement.
GTCGAGAACAGGATTAATAAGGCTAGCAGATCATTATGGCAATATCAACGGGCAGTAGGAGTAAAATGGGGAGTCTCGCCTAAGACTGCCTATTGGATGTACACAATGATAGTGAGAAGACCATCAATCAAATTGCAGCAATAGTATGGTGGCCTCGTATTAGGCTTATATCAGTTCAAAACAAATTGCAACACTTGCATTGAGTTGCTTGTATCAGCGTAAATGGAGCCATACAAATCGCACCAACAGCTGCTTTCGAAATGTCACTGGACTTATCTCCGCTGGCTCTATTTATAGAGGCAGAAGCGTTTTAGACTGCTCAAAGATTAAGAATCATCACGTTATGGAATACGTATGGGAATAACATAGGCCACAGGAAGATAACAGAATCTGTTTTCAATAAAACAGACTACCTTTTGACCCCTGATCAAATTCTACCAAAATTCAATTTCAACAAAGTTTTTAAAATATATTTTCCTTGTAGGGAAGATTGTATGTACGAGCACTCACTACCATCCTAATCTACACCGATGGATCAAAAACAGAATCTAGAGCGGGAGCTGGAGTGTTCTGTTTATCATACGTATAGCAATTCGTTTGGGAAAATATGCTATAATTTTCAAAACCGAAATCGTTGCTATTTCAGCTAGTATTATAGAATTTAAAAAGTCGAATTTAACAAACAGGAATGTTATAATTTGTTCAGACAGTCAGGTTGTACTCAAGGCACTGGCTGCATATTGAATACCGTCCCGAACAGTTGAGTGCCTCAACGTATTCACAGAAATATCAACCAAAAACAACGTTGAGCTAAGATGGGTACCAGGTCACTCGGACATATCTGGGAAAGGGGAAGCCGACGAGTTGGCTCGGGTTGGATCAAGTATGGACATGTATGGACCAGATCCTTCAGTGTATAGATCACACAATACAGTTTGTGCGGAAGTTAGACAAGCAGGGAAAATCTTACAGGTTGTTTTTAGGGAAGAATCTGCAAAATATCGACAATAAAATCAGCAGTTCAAATCGTTAGGTAGCAAGATATCTCATTATTGGCAGTCGACACAAGTGCTGACCAACATTCTAACGGGTCATTGTCTTAACAAGCATCTCCATACAATAGGAGTTGAGAACTAATCGCAGTGCAGAGCGTGTGAGATCGAAGATGTAGAACACTTCATATGTGAATGTCCATGCCTCTCAAATATAAGGTTGTCTACACTAGACAATATGGAACTTTATTAAAAGAACGAAATGGTTTGAGATAGAATACAATAGGTATAAAAAGATCGGAGGAGCACAATGGGTCCAATGCGCCCGTCCCTCATGAGACGTTACCCCACAAATTAATCTAATCTAAAAGGTCTAATCTAATCTAAAAGGTTAATTATGGGTCAATTTTTTTAAGTTCGTAGTTAATAAGAGGCGGCTTAACAGACACATATTTTTGACAATGTGTTTTTTGCTTTGTGGCCTAATTTATCATCTTTAGTAAATTTAAAAGTGCTTGAAAAAAGGTCTAGAATTGTTTTACACCTCAAGCTACCATTTCGTTTATACTTTTTGTTTGGAGAACTCAGCTTCTGTCGATTTCGATTGCAATTATGATTTCGTAGATGAACCTAGATATCCGATTTAGAAATCGGTCATCGAGAGCGATGATGGGGAGGACGGCCTGGATTTTGTGTTAAATAAGTGCATGAGTACTTAATTTTTAAAATAAATTATGTTATGACCAAATTTTAATGCTTCAGCTTAATATTAACATTAAGTCGATGCTTCTAAAGTTCTGCCGTTTTTTAAGTACATTTCATCAATGCTGCTAAAGAATTTTATTTTGGGAGTATTTATGAGCACTGTAAATAGCAAATGCGTTAGACGAAAACTTTGCTCCAAAGAACTGACGGAATATTCTACCAAAAAAGGACTCTTCGCTGGCCGGGTTGTTTTACAATATGTTAAACATCGCAGCGTTGGAAAGCTATATTATTAGCATTATAAACCTATTAAAAGAGCTAGCTATTGCAAGCGTAATGCAAACAAGTCTTTTAAAAAGCGAAAAATTTAAAAATCTTGATATTAGTGCCAAATGGTGTAGTCTATTCATATGTTTTAACAAAATAGATAACATAGCAGTTAGTCGCAGATGCTAATTATTGTTGAAGAAAGATATAAAATTATGCGTTCTCCAAAAAAAAAGTCCATCAAAATTATAAAAATGTACTCTAGCAAAAATGGATGTGCTTTATAGAAAATATATATAATATTTTTAAATATACGCACAATAATAATGCTTAATAATTCAAAAGTGGTCTAACTTTTAACGAATTTAATGTAGGAAAGAATGTACTTTATATAATATATACACTTTCGAAAACTAAAATGGTTTTCATTGTAAAGGTCTGCATTACCTACATTACCTTAGAATGCATTAATTAAAAGTTAGAGCATATTAATAAAATATTAAAGCACGTTTTTAAATATTTAAACGTTTTTTTAGGAGTATATATTTTATAAAATAAGAGCACGATTTGTATTTTGTAGCGGTTGCTAAATTGAGAGCCCTGAAGAAATGTTACCAAAAAAAAGCGGACGCTAAATTAGTTAATCTATAATCGGTTGGAGAATAAATCTTACCTTGGACATTTTAGCGAATGCCTGCTCGCATTCCTGAGTGTCCAGGCCATAGCTGGAGCAAACCAAAGCAAACTCCTGCGCATCAATGGTGCCATCATTGGAAGCATCCTCCAAGTCAAACATGAAGTTCATGTACCTGAAAAATTATAAAGTTATAATTGATTAGCAAATTCAGGTGAGATACAGGAGGTTTTCTCTGAGTGCGCCGGTACACACCTCAATTGCCAGTCCAAGACGCCGCTGGGATCTTTAGCATAGGCGTCCCACATGTTGTACCATTCCTCTACGGACACCTGAAACGATAAATTCATAAGACCACTATATAAAAACATTCAAAAATAATTACACCTTTCTCACTACACTCTAGATATAATATTTTTAAATGTATATCACAAAATATAACCCTTCAGCATAACCTCAACAAAGTTGGTGCAACAATGCGCCTCTTATATTTCAATCTCGTGGCCGCGTCGACTGGCGTCCGTCACCGGGCGTCCGTCGCTAGCTCTGTGCCATTTATATTGCTTTCAATTTTCATAAAATGCTCACAACAAACAAAGGGGTTGTGTCCGAGCACATAGAGGAAACAATGAATAAATTTCCCGGCGGCTAATTTCTTTATGAATAATTAAAAAGCTAGTCGCTGTAGTGCTCACCTTTTTGTGTTCCGTTTATATAATTCAAGCATCACCTCTTGAGAGGTCACGAGGTTTGCTCACGTTTATCTTTTGCCTGGAGAATTTTAATTTTATACAGTATCTTGAGCTTGAGCAATCGTATATAGGTCACGTGCTCGAGCTCTATGCCCTTGTTGAGAACACGCAGGCACATTTGGTGTGACACGTTAAGAAGGGTGAAAACACAAACAAAGGAACAGCGAGCGCACCGTTTAACGTGTTAGGGTGAAAAGGAAACTTTCAAGCGTGCACACGAAAGAAGTATTTGGAATCTTAAATCTTGGGCTGAACAACTTTTCACGAAACTTTAAAGTTACACAGAAGAAAATACATTTGTGGCAATTGCTAGCAAAGAAATAAATCTCTGCACTCTGCATGTCTAATCAAAGCAATTTATTTTATTTAAAACGTTAGTACGACCCACGAAAAGGTGTCATTGTATTAGAACACACACTGCTAAGTAAACTGAATGTTCTAGCATCGATTTTAACATACTAATCATAAGCCAAACATCGTTGCAATTCAACAACTTTATGAATACATAATTCTGCACGTTGTGCATGTGCAATTGTGTGCTGCACTCTGAATATATATAGACTGCACGTTGCAGCTATATCTCAGAAACTTCAGTTCTCTTCATGAACTCCACAAACATCGAAATATTTTGCTGTACGCTTAATATTTGCTCGACAAAACTGTATCGTCATCTGTTTGACGCCAGCCAGGAGCAGAAGCAGCACGTGACCTAATTTTCCGCCATATATATGTAATTTTATGTGTATACCACCTAAACATATAAGCCATACAAATAACCCCGTTCCCTTGTTGCTATTAGAGTGTTGAGGGTGTACGTTTATGTGTGTGTCTATATGTGTGTGTGTGTTCTGTGCAAAACGGAGCCGCAGTTGGCTGGCTAGCTCAAAACAGCAACTTTGCCAGTTAAAGAGTTGCAACGCTTCTTGGGTACAGTATATTATGAGATACGATTTATGTATATAAATATATATACATATACATATATATTTATGTGTACTTAAGCAACAGAGTAAAAGCTGCTGCAGCAGCAGCCTTGTTCTTGTTACCACACCGTTATTCGTACAGGAAAAGCGCATATAGTTTATTTGACATGCAAACTTGCAACCGAAATTTCGTACTGCATCGCATTAAATTAGCCAGGGCATAACAATAACACAATTCGGTCTGAATGCAAGTACAAAAGTACATAGTTGGAGGTGTGCAAAGCACACACACATACACATACACCCACGCTTTTATATATATATATACATTTTACAATGTAGTTTGTGTATGAATTACTAGTACATTTCAAATATGAATAAACGAACAAAGCCTCTTTTGTTTTTAAGAGATTTTGGGGCTGTCCGCAGAATTGTGTGTACAAAGCGTTGGTGGTGAATGCAAATTACTGCCCTGGCAGAGGGTGTTCTCTGGTCTTGTGACACATTCTGGTATACGTATATATATATATGAAATATTTAGAAGATTTATGTACTGGGAATTTAATAAGGGCTTCTGAATAGAAATGGTGCAGAATGTCCCGTATAAATATGCATATCAAAATCAAATTTTAGAAAATTTAGTACAACATTATTGCATTTCGAAATTGTTCAAGAAAGACATGCTAAAAGTATACTCAACATTTCTTATGACTATTTTAAACTTATTTGGAGAACATTTTGGGTCCATAATGCTACGATTACAATAACTGATACTTTTGACAGTTGGGAACAGTTAACGACAGTTCATGTTATCACCCTAACAGTTAACTTCGTATATTCATTTCTATAAACCATGACTTGTAGCCATAGAACCAACTCGCAAAAGCGTCCGTTGGTCTATACACAATTCATAGTCATGGTTGACTAAGACTAGCGTTGCTTCTTCAAATATTTTTGGAAGATCATAAATAGAGATTACATGAGAAGCGTCCGTTGGGGCCATTATCGATTATTGTAGTCAGGGTTGGCTAAGACAAGTGCTGTTTCTAAAATATTTTTTAGGAAGACTTCAAATATAAGACTCTAGATTGACTCCTAAATTCTGGGATCGACATCGGTACTGTAAATTCCTTTATCCTTGTTTAAATTAATTCCTGAAGCTAAACCACTGCTAATAGAATCCACCATTTGGTTTCAGCACAAGATTGAAACCAGTTCATTAGTGTCCATTGTAAAATTGTAATCATATAAGTACTATCTATTTCAGGCGGCATGAAATAGACCCCAAAACATTTTCAGTATACAACAACAATCATTATTTAACAAAAACACAAGAGAAGAAGAGAGAAAAGAGATTTTGGGAGATTTTTACAAGGTATAGTTTGCCTGTCACCCTAATATATAAAATAGATGTTAGATTGGATGGATTTTTTGGAACGGATGAATGTTATTTAAATGATAATATGCTCTCTAATAGAGCCGTGAAATGAACTAAACTTTGTTAGATAATAAGGACAGTTTTGTAATGTTTTCGCAAATAAATTAAATTAAATGGTTTTTTGAATATATGTCCTTTAGATAATAAGACGAACGCACTCAGGACGTAATTTGGACACAATGTGCTCTAAAAATGTTACATTTCTTTCTACATTTTTTTATATAAAGAGTGTTTTTTAGACGTGTGGCTTTCAAGAAGAAATAAAATGCATATAATTTAATATTATGGCCAAGAATTTAGCTTTATTTTAAAGATAAGGGTTTGCCATTATGTTTTAAAAATTATTTCAGGCAAGTGGCCACCGCGGCTGGCTCGAATAAATTTTATCCGAGAGGCCCAATTTTCGACCACTTTTTACATCAATTGGGCCCGTTTGTCAGCAATAACGAGCCGAATATTCTCTTCCAAGTCGTCAATCGTCTCGGGATTATCTGCGTAGACAAGCGACTTTACATAACCCCAGCGGTGTTAAATCGCACGATCTTGGAGGCCACGCCACAGGTCCACGACGCAAGATAATGCGCTTACCAATAAATTCCTTCAATAAATTGATTGTTTCGTTGACTGTTGTTTTTCGTCTTGTTGGAACCAAAGGTTGTCCACATCAACATCAGACAAAAGTTATTATTCATAGCTCTATAGCGTTCCCCATTGACTGTAACATTATGGCTGGCTTCATTTTTGAAGAAATATGGACCAATGATTCCCTCTGCCCATAGAGCACACCAAACAGTGACTTTTTGAGGATGTAATAACGGCGTCTGAACAATGGCTTGTGGATTATAATCACTCCAAATGCTGCAATTTTGCTTATTAACGTACCCATTTAACCAAAAGTGAGCTTCATTGCTGAACAAAACTTTTTTCAAAGGTTGTTCAGGAATAAGTATATTCATTATGAATTAGCAAACCAAACTGAGCATAAATCAAGTGACAACTGTCAGCAGAATTAAAAGGTGAATCATTCTCTGCCAAACTTATTTAAAACTATTAGGTAGAAATACGGCATTAGAAATAAACCAAGTAAAGTTATTTTTAAATTCTTTATGTTAGTTTCGCGTGTCTGTGATCTTGCTTGCACGGATTCTTATGGGACCTAAATAACCAACTTCCTGTCATCCAATCGAGCTGAAACTTTATCCATGGACTTGTTGCCGATGACAATGAATTCTATTAAATTTTCCCCTACTTCTCATTAGGGGTGACCAAATATGGTCAAAACAACTAATTGGGCAAAAGGGGTAAAAATTTAAAAGGCACTAGATTAAGTAATTCTTGTAAAAAATATCTGCTTCTTTACATTTAACCCTTTGCTGCCCAAAAAAAGTTAGGGGGTAAAATACATATACCAAGAAAGAGGAGTTGAGCATTTATATGGAAAACATTGTTGTTTAGGGTTGATTAATTTAATTATAATTTGTAACGCCAGTAAATTAAAAGCAATGGCGCTTACGGCCACAAACAAATAAATGGATATTATATCATCTGATCTGAAACAAATGGATCCGTGAATTGACCGCCACAGCTCGTATATACCTTTCAAACTGGAGAAGTAGGTTTATAAGAAAGAAGAAGAATAATATCCGAAATTGATTATTTTTTAAGTAGAATAAATCCTTTTGAGGTATTTTATTATCTATATAAAATACCTCAAAAGGACGCTGTGGCTGAATGCATCCTTACTTCTTTTGAATTCATGGGTAGTTTATTTTGAAAACAGTTGGTTATATCAATATTAATAGATTAATGAATCGTTTTAAAAGAAAAAGGTTTTGCAATACATATTTCAGAATTTTATGGACTCTTTGAAAAGTTTCAATAGATATATTTTATTAAAATTTCTCATCGAATTATGCTACGTGTACACGGACTGTTAACAGTAGCAGTTACTGCTGCTATTCTATTAGTTGCCATATAATCACGACAGTGGACAATAGTTGGCGACAGTTGTCTCAACTGTTGCTGCCAAAAAGGTGCGGTTCGTTTAATCCGATTGCGCAGTCGCACCTGTCGTTCTTGTTGAATTTTAACATTTGTCAACTGAGATTTTGGTAACTGCTCCACAAATATTGGGGATATTTGTGGAGCAGATACCAAAATCTCAGGCTTCAGATTACTAGCAATTTTTTTTTACTTAATAGTTATATCTATAAATAATAAGAATTGCCCGTCTCAACTTTTTTGTTTGGTTAGAAAGTTTTTTTACAAGATGTCTAAAACTTAATGTCAAATAAATATCATAAAAAAGCGTACGGTTTTCCGTTTTGGACTCGGTGGAATTCGGATGAAACTTGGTTTTAAAGGTATTGATGAGGAACCTCTAGAAAATATGACTTCCCCCTAAATATTACTATCAGACTTTCGGCATTATATTAAGATGAAATTAAGTTTTAAGGGTCTTAAGACCCTCAAGACCAATAATATTTAATGGTATATTTTAATAAATATATATTCTAGAAAATTTTTGATATAAAGTACAAATTACTCTATCCTACATTTTCAAAGTTTGTTTTCCTAAAAAAATATTCAAAAATATATTTGTTATAGAAAGTAATATATTTTTACAAACATTCACCAGTCATTTGCCAATAAGCCTGATAGGAATTTATGACGATTTAGTGACCGTGGTCCTCAAGACCCTTAAAACGAAGTTTAATGACAATCTCACCAGATCTGTCGTTTACTGTACCAACTGTCGATGACAGCGACAGTTCTTAACTGAGACCGGCTATCGAAAGTAGCAGTCCGTGTAATCCTAGCTTTATTCCTGACGAATTTTAGACGAAAGATTTAATTCTTGTATTTTAAAACACGTCCGTTTTGTCGTCCTAATTAAATTACATACTGATATAAATGAAGAGAATATAATTATTGATTTTTTTTGTTTATTTATATTCTAAATTATTGTTTTTTTTTCTGAAGCACGTTATGTTTTTTTTAAGAGTTTTTACATAGAATCTATGTCAATCGCCACAAAAACTTTTTGTGAACGATGGGAATTTAATAATGAAGGTAAGTATTTTACAAAGATAATTTAGTTCATTTTGTTTACAAATAAATATGCTAATCGTAAGTTGAGTGACTTAAATAACTTAAAATAAAAAATATGAGTATTTTTTTTGTTCTTAAAAATAGAAACAATATCAATTTTCTAAAATAAAATATTTTTATATGCCAAAGTACTTCAGTTTACTTGCATTTTTTTTCTATAATTATTAAATTTCAAGTATTACGATACACTTTTTTTAATACTACAAAAAATTGAGATACATTTTACAACCTATCCTAATACACAACCAATGGTGGTCTTAGCCGCCTATGTAAAGTCCTGTAATTTTTGAATATCAGAGAGAGGTATCATGACTTTTGTCGAGAAATTTTCGATGTGTTTTGTAAGAAAATCCATAAAATAAAATGTATCCTATCTCAAAAAATAAAAATAAAAAAAACAATTAACAACATTTTATAAAAAAAATTAAGTGAAAGAATTTATAGTTTCGTTTTATTATTTTTTAATGAATTTTTTGATATTTTCGATATTTTTTGATTAATTGGCAGGTTTTAAAAAATCAAATCAACAAATAATAACGATACAAAAAAAAAAAATAATAAGATTTACAAAATTTCAATTTATAAAACTTATAATTTAAAATATTTAAAATAACATTTCATCAAATAATATACTAAAATGAGAAATTTACGATAAAATTTAATTCATCACATTCATATTAACCGAAAAAACAAAAACCGATATGTTTATCAGTTTAATTTGATGTGTTATTTTCTATATATACTAAGACCATGTTTTCTCTTTTAAATTCTAGTACATTTTGACTTTCACCTGCTCATCGAAATTCTTTGAATATGATATTATATTTGCATTAAGGTTTAGCAGTACTTAATCAAAATCGAAACATTTACCTTATACGCTCCAAATATCTCTAGACAGCAAGCTACCGCGTGCATCGATAGTGCAATGTAGGTGATCAGCAGAAAGGTCTCCGCATCTATTAAAATCACAATTTATTTTATAAATCGTATATATGGCTATAGCTGCATAAAATATACATATATATATATATTATTTATTTGGTTTGTCGCGTGCGCGCAATTAATATAAACAAAATACACGTAATATGTCTCGGCATAAATCATCTACGAATCGTTTGACGTTCGTATTTGGACCAACAACTTTTACTTGAGATCTGCAATAAGCACCGAGTTTTCCTTTTTCATCGACGACGAGACGACGAGACTCAAAATACATATATATATATATATATACGATATATGTTTTACGTATATATGCAAAGTGCGCGCTTTGAAATCAGGCATCATCAGCCGCGCGCGAATCATGCGAACCTGAGATCGAATGCATTATAATATAAGAGATCAATAAGAAATGCACTTTAAAAGCCGCTCGCGACAAACTCGATGCAATGTGTACAAGAACATACATATACATTATAAAATATACATATCAATGAATATAACATATTACCTGCACAGCATAAATATGCAAAAACAAATACACACAAACAGATATATAAATAAATAACTTTTATATATATATATATACCTTTCTCCAGATACTCCAATAGTATCTCAAACTGAGCTTGTTTGTAGTACTCGTTGCCATGGTTCTTCACGTAAACTGCATTTTCTCTCAAATTATCGGCCCCGTTCGCCCATAATATGCAAATGGGAATGATTGCCTGAAACTATATATACATATCGTATATATAAAAATATATGATATACAATACAATAAAAATACGATCCTCTAATCACATGCCAGATCTTTGAATATTATTACAATATTATTATATTTATAAAGTTAGATATATATATAGTATATATATATGATATAAATAAATAGATGTTGTGCAGCCTGTCAAAACAACATACTTACCTGTTACCTGGTGAAATACTGTACCGCGGTGTGTTTTACAGTTTTTGTGTGTGGAGTGTATATATATATATATATTTCTTTATGCGGGCGCATTTAAGATGCAAAAATTTGTAACAATTTAATTTCGCTTTAATATTGTTAAATGTACCTATATACACTAGAGTTTATATATATAGTATAATACATATTTCCAAACACATACGAAAGCGAAATCGTCTGCGCGGAGCTAACGCACGCGCGCGACTTTATCGTGGGATGATTGAGGTATTTATGATTAGCTTATGGGAGTTGTGTTTAAATGTTTAATATGTACTTACGATTGCCACAGAGCCGGCAACGATTGCACCCAGCCGCACCGAGCAGTAGAAGAAAAATTGACTCATAAGCACCATTGTCAGACAGAGGAGATATTTAACGCAAGCGCCGCGCGTGTCCCAGCTCGTTAAGATTTATATATATGATATATGTATAATTGTATACTCGTATATATTTGCAAAGTATCTATATTATGTGTACTGTATTATTACTATTATGTATATTATAACTATGATTGCATATATACCGTTATATTTCGATGATGCTTTTCACTCAGATAGTCAGATCTGTTATGATTAATTGATGAAATGCAGATTCTGGAAAAACGTGGATTTGTTAATTTGTTTGCATAACTTTTAAATATAGTTATATATATATATATATCCGTTCATTTGCCAAACTGGGAAAGCACCTTATACTAGAACTAGTTTTTTATGTTTTAAATACATTTTACATTTGATTATTTTAAATGATTAAATTTTATATGGGTAATGAAAACTATATATAGTTTAATTAAGAAGCCAATTCTATATTTTTTTTCTTTTTGATTATAGAGTTTGACATTTTGTCAAATGAACTGCTAATTTATTATTGGGAGGTATCGCTATTTAAGGCTCGAACAAAACTTTATCGAACCGCCCCCAAATTGACTCCAAACACCTCAACAAATTTCTTGGTTGTTTTTTTCAGAATTTCATATTTATATCTAAACCTTAACCACTACTTAACTAAGATAAATTGGTGACAATTAAATTACAACTAAAAAATATGTTCGAAAAGAATTATAGGAAAAATTGTTTTAAAAAAACCTCCATACATGGTTTTAAAAAAGTGTATTTTAATATCTACACAGAATTTATTTTTTGTCTTTTTTATTTTAATTA
>JAAAKO020007103.1:0-19239 GCA_010015015.2 Bolitophila cinerea | reverse complement strand
GCAACCGTAAATTTAATTAATAAATATATACATATATATACTTTTTTTCATAATATTTCAAAATGATTTGTTTTCCACTTGGTTAAGTCAATGCTCCCAGCCCTAATTCAAAAGCTCACAAGCTGAAGGCTTAATTAATGCTAAATTACTAGCCAGTAGCCACTATAAGGTTAATGCACAATGTTTCAAAGTTATTTAGTTTCGGATAGACAAGAATGTCAGTTTCAATATACTCATAGTCATAACTGTATTAATTAAATAAAAGTTGATCAATTAACAATTTAACAACCCTATCAATTTTTTCATATGTTTCTTATTTCGGAAGTAATAAATTAATGTTTTTGCTCTCTCAGACCCCTTTAAATATGTTTTTTTGCTAAATATGACTCAAGAAATCAACTTTAAACGGATTATCATGTTGAAACGGATATACTATATAACGACTGAGATCAAAAAATAGATCTAACTATAAATTGTCCTAACTTTGAAACCCCTTATCCTATTATATAAATTCAAACAATTTTAAAAATCAAATTTAATTTTTGATTAATAAAGTAAACACAAATAATTTGATTATTTTTGTTTGAAGAAATCTTACAGTTTCTCCGGTAACTCTGCCATTAGCTATTTTATGGTGGCTTCTGAGAACTTCTTGCATTCTTGCGTCCGCATTCCATTTATTTCTGAAAACTTTCTCGTCTTTGGCTTCCTTCTGTGTTTCCTTCAATTTTGTATTGGTCAGAGCCCAATATCTCTCAACAGGCCGAAGCTCTGGACAATTTGGTGGGTTGGCTTTCTTTGACACTGTTTCGATGTTATTGTCTTTGCACCATTTGAGGGACACTTTGCTGTAGTGGCAAGATGCTAGATCAAGCTAAAAGAAATTCTGTGTTTTCTAATAAATGGCAGCAATATTTTCTGGAGACACTCTTTCACATAAATTTCACCATTAATAGTGCCAGTTGCTACGTAACTCTGACGTCTTAGCCCACAAGTGCAAATTGCTTGCCACACGAGAAACTTCTTGGGAACTTTGACTTTTGTTCTAAACTTTTCCTCGTTCTTTTGCGACATAATACTGCCCTGGCAGTTGGGAGAATCTTGATAATACATAAGTTTCATCTTCCATAACACAGCAATCGAATTTTGGGAAAAAAATCTGACTTCAACTTTTTAGCTCAGCGCTGTGTTTCCAGGTTGTTTGTAGAGTTTCTGTCAGGTAATGACTGTACTTTGTAAGTCTTAAGGCCCGCAGCTGCTTTGATTTTGTGAACTAAATACTTGCCGCCAATTTCCAATTCGACAGCCTTGTATTCTTCTCTAACAATTTATAAAGATAATAAAAAAAATGTTTATTTTCTCTAATCATAAATGCTTTAACAAATACAACAAAAAAAAATAATGCTACAAATAAAAAGTTTTTTTTTTATATTCTGCTATCAAATGATAAAAAAGTACTACTCTTGAACATCTCTTACATTTCATTCCTATATTTAGAAAATATTTTGCCATTTAAAAGACATTTCTCCTAAAATAGCAAATCAGATAAAAGCACTGCATACATATTTTCCATTTTCCATTGAACTGGATAAAGATCTCCTCTACGTATATTTTTGTGTTCTAATTCTAAGTGGCGTTTTATTTGAATATTTTTTTCTTTGAGTGTCAACAGATGGCACTCGCCTTTCACGTACCAAATGTATTGCTGCCGCGCATCAATATTTAAAAAGGAAGCACAATTTATTATAGATTTACAGTTATCAAGTTATCATAAATAAATATTTTAGATCAAAAAACTGGGCCGTGGTGGATCTTTTTGATGCAGAATTAGGTCAACCCGTGTTTCGGCCAATCATGATAACCTTTTTTATATACCAACAAATCTCTTGGATTTTATGACGCTTTCAATAGAAGAAAAGTTGATCACAAGATAAATTTGAACACATTCGTGATCTATGGGAAAAATGGACCAAACTTCTTCCAATGTTTTGTAATCCTTCTGAATTTGTGACTGTTGATGAACAACTTCTTGGATTCCATCAAACCCAAAACAATATACTTCTTTTGTATGAGCTTGACCAAAATTTGTGGCTTCAAAATCAAAAGTCTTACATTGGTCAGAATTAAACGCAAAAATTTAAGAAGACGATTGACAAAACTACAATTTTAATGCCATAAAATGTCATTGAAGATTAAACCATTCAACTTTTGCTTTTACTGATAATACTTCTATTGTTTCATAAATAATTCGAAAGATACATTCTCCACAGTACATTGCATCACTCTCCAGATGTAGATTTGAACCCGAAAAAGCTACCGGATTTTATTGCTTACTACAACCACACCAATGGTCATGGTGGTGTTGACACTGTGTACAAAATATTGTCATGCTACAGTTGTAGGCGTAAAAAAAACTGCTGTCAATGGTTATATTTTTCATTATAATTTTTATCTCTGCCCTAAATCCATACACATTACACAATCTACAACGAAATCAACCCTGATATCCATATAAATGGCAAACAAAACAAAAGCTAACCAAAAGAAAATAACTTGTAATGTGGACTCAGAATGTCACTGGCTAAACCGTATATGATGAATCGATCTCGAAATCCAAGAACAGATTCTTCTTTTGCGTTTTTTACAAAAAGTTTTCGAAAGTGCATCGTTACAGGAAGCCGTCCCAAGGTCGTGTTCTTCTACTCATTGGTATAAACGCAATATTTGTATCAAATCCAGGTCACAGTATTGTTAAAAAAAAGGATTTCAGGAGGACAACCTAATTATTTAATTTAAATTAACTTAGTTTCTTATGCCTTCGAATCAACTTTAGAAAACAGCTGATGACTGGCTCTTATGCATTGAAACAATGAAAATACTTTCTTCCTAGGAGTCTTATTATTTAATCAAATTTTCGGATTAGTCAGTATATACTCATTTGAAAAATCTATTGATATTTTAAATTGAAATATAATTACTAAAAACCTCTTATTTTGATAACAAAAATCGTTTTAGACTTTGAAATGTGTTCCTTTAATATATATTTTTTTAAATTACAACCACCATAAAAAGGATGATAATTCGCAAAAGAAAAAAACATTTTGTAATAAAAATCTCACCCAAAAAAACGTTTGTTCCCCTCTGTGCGTCGTGTTGCGATACTCATATAAATGTCTCATGTGGAACAATTAAAACAAAATGTTTTATTAATTTATACAGATAGATAAATAATACGAATACAAATTTATAGTGTGTGATTTCGATTTGACTTCGTGTGACTTGAATTAAAATATTTGTATTTTGGTATGCAAATGCGCGCGCACATCTTTTTTATTTTGTATTTGTGTCTCAGACCAAAACAAAAACAACTTTTTTTCGCAGTTTCTGTGTGGCCAATAAGATGTTGTGTAAATGTGTGTAAACGATAGTCGCAACGAACATGTTGCGCTCGCAGCCAATATATTTTCAAGCTTATATATATATATATATATATATATATGAATTATTATCTATATTTCTTTATATCTATATATTATATATATATATATAGTTTTCGGTTGGTCAAAGCATAAAAGCATTCTCAGTAGAAACTTGTAACGGCTGCGGCAACAACGTGCGTTACGATGCGGCACGTTGCCAACGCAGCGGCATCAACTTGCCATAATAAACTCACTATACTATAAGTAAGATACGACATTGATAGTCGTACGAGAATCTCTTCACATACATACACATTATTTTGTATATAGACATAGTGTATATATGTATATACGTACAAATACACACACAACATTACCATATAGGTTGTGTATATATATATACACTGAGAGCGGCGGCGGCAGTATTTATAAACACAGAACAGGTGAAGAAAATCTCATTGGTTTTTGGTCAGTCAAAAGAGAAACAACGTTCTGTTCCTTTGGGTGACTCTATTGAATTCTATCTCTCTTAACGTCTTAAAGTCAATATATATATATATATATATAAACATAATTCACGTTATTTGTGTGGCATTTGATATTTTAAGATTTTTTGCGCTTCACGCGAGTGTTTATGTGTTTTCTTTAATATAATCTTTGATGCAAAAATCGCAAAACGGTGTTGGAAACAATTAAAAAAGTGAATAAGTGATTTCTTGAACAAAACATACTATAATATTAAAAAAATATTGCACTGCCAAAGCTAGTGTTAATTAAGAAAAAGTGGAACAATTGTTTCATTTTTGTTGGATTTGTTTAAGTCGGTGTTTTGGGATTGTACTCAGGTAGAAATAAGGTGCGTGATCGCGAATTTAAGAATAAATTCCATTGCCATACGTGGAGCGACTAGATACATCATCATGGCGAGCTTACACAAGGTGTGCATAGCACTTTTTATCGGAGTACTTATATTGACGGTGGCAATTCCAACGCACGGGGCATCAGTATCAATTCAAAATAAGGTAAGTTACGAGCTCAAAGTAAAACTTAGAGATTTAAAAAAAGTGTTAGATCTCTGGTCACTGATGGATTGCACGCGTCACTTCTAAAGTTCTCACATAATTTCCATTACGTGCGTCAATGCGATAAGCATTTATGGTGGATGTGCAGTCAGTTGAGTGACATTTGACCTGCGTGCGTCACGTGTCTGAGATTGCAAATCGTTTAAACATCGACGAAGTTGTTTATTAACAATATATAAAATTTATATGTATTTCTCCATTATTCTTAGTTAGTAAGAGCAATGATTCGCTATATTTAAACTATTTAATAGACGCAATCTAACTAACAATGTAACATATTCTAACCAAACACTATAATTAGGGATAAATATTGTAACAGAAATCATTAAAATATCATAATATATCATATCATAAAATATGTTTGCGTGCGCCTGTCAGTCTCATTCCCTGTTTAACGTATATGCCACAACCACAAACCACACCATTGCAATGAAAGCATACAATTGCATCATGCACTTAACAAAACGCATGCGACATGCAACATTCAAGCAAATGGGCGGGATTATTATTTTGAATTACATTATAAGTTTCTTCGTATTTTAGAGTGCAACGCGGCTCGGCGTTTAGCCGCTCGCGAAATTCCCAACTCTCAGATTATCAATCACGCAAAGATCGTGAGTATCTATATTCGCACGCGATAAAACACGCTATATAATATATTCAAGCATGGTTGTTTTTTTTAGAGTTTCCATTCATTTTTATTAAATATATACTTATACACGAGTGACGTTATAATCTCAGAAGTAAATCAACAATTATCTTGTATGCGTACACGAGCACGTGTCATTCAGACAGTGCAGAAACCTATATAAATATATACTTTTATGTAAATTTAAAATTACCAAACGCATGTGCATCAATTACGTGTTAAGAATTACGATTTATAAAACGTTTATTAAGAATGCACGGATCGGTTAATCGGTCAAAGCGTACACAAGCGTTTAGGAATAAATTAATTTTAAATATATAATTAAATACGAATTCCACAAGCTCTTATTCATACAACTTGAAATTTATAAAAATATTATATGTGAATATATTTGATCGTTATGAATGGATTGAAATGTTGAATGTATTTCGTATACGAGTATATAAGAGTTTACGTACGGTAATAAAAAAGCGCGGGCAAGTGCGCGTCGGGTATAATGACATTTCAAATTGATAAGAAAAAAAATGCAAGCGCGCTAAGTCTTTAAATGTACATAATATGAATATATGTATATAATTTAAATAGTATATAATATATATGTAATATAATATTATTTATTATATTATATATATTCAGTGATCAAAGGATATATGCTTGACTGCATATTGTTTTTTTCCTTCTCATTAAGTCGTCCAAATGTGATATTGTTCTTGAACTGTTAAAATTTAATCATCTTCATTTTATTATCAATTATTGTTGTTCTTAATTGTGTTTACATTTAAAAATACGTTTTTATTTTTTATATACGCCGATAATACAAATGTTGCATCGATGCAAAATATGTTGCATATAAATTCAGTCTTAATCATCAATCACGAGTCAGTAGAGAGGCGTAACAGCAGTCAAACAATAAATGGCAAATGTCATAAAGGGTTTTTGATCTAACCATTCACATAACATACACTCGTACAATAATACGTGTGTTGTGTCAAAAATTTATTCTAGTTAAAATCAGCTGAAGACATCAAAAATACTAATATTTAATTTATTTTAGGAAAACAATAATTTTATGATTTTTTTAAAATTTTATTAATTTTTTAAACCATTTTAACGTTTGTAAGCAATTTTTGAAAAAAATACAGCGTATTCTTTAAAACAGATGTTCTTAAACTTATAATATATTTTTTATTTCGATTATTTTTTTGCTTGTTTTGTGCCATTTAAAAAATATTTTATCATCCGGGAACGGAAGAAAAAACAACGAGAAATGTCATAATACAATGTATACAATTTTAATGAATTTTGCAAAAGGGACCAGCATTTGTTGAATACCATTTTTTATAGTTTGGATTTTTAAGTTTAGCTTATTAAATATTTTATATTGTATTTTGTATATTTTGTCGGCCTTATTTCTTCATAAAATAAAAAAAAACAATTTGGCTTGTTTTGGAATTCATCGTGATTTTAAGTGCTCGTTTCAAATTTGTATTATTACTGTTTCAAAAGTTTTGTTTTATATTGAAATACCTCGTTTTTGTACTCAAAAGTATTTTATATTTTCCAGTGGCCAGCTCATTTTAATTGTAAATATATTGCGCGAAAATTTATGAAATTAATGTGTATTTCAAAATTTATGTTTATTAACTATATTTTTAATTATTTATAATCAATTTAATCAATCTTACTTTAGCAATGTCTGCTTTGCTATAATTTTCTTATATATTAGGGCACTTAGTTGCAACTTGCAAGATTAATTTTAGTATAGTTTAAAAAACAAGAACAAGTATATTTTTTATGTTTAAATCTAAAACATATTTTCTAGAGCTTATTTTTTGTTGACTTATAATAACCATTTAAAAATATAGAGGTACGCGAACTCAAACGAGTATTTGCACATATTACTTCCAGCTGCTCTGTGAATGATGAAAAACATTTGTTTACATTATTTGTATTATACGCCGTATTCAAAACCTAGCTTTTTTTATTGGTCCAGAAATAAATAGTCCAAAATATTCCCTTATAATACTTAATTATAACGGTTTGCAAAGTTTGTTTTTGCATAATCATTATTAATTACTAATTAGGTATTATAGCTGTTGTTCTTATTATAATTTAATATAAATAATATTTAATGATTTATGATTTGATATGATTGAATTTTCTAAACAACTAAAACGACGTTTCTGTAGTGTCCTGAACTCTATTTATTATAATTTAATATAACTTAGGAGTAAATATCCTTTAAACAAACTTTAATAGTGTATTTTGCTAAGACAATAAATAAAAATTTTAAAAATTGTCCATGTGTTTCAAAAAAATAGTCAAACTTAAAAAAAACATATAAACTTCTAAACTATTCAATGCGAATATAAATAGCTTGCAATTGCGCACGAAATTTAATAATAATAGTTATACATCTCGTCACAAATCATACAATTAACAACATAACAACTACTTCGAAAATATGTTTATCATCATTTATTATCGAACCAGTTTATTTTCAATTTAATATGCGTAGTTCACACGCTAAACAACTAACAAACAAAACAATTCAAATATATATTTATAATATATGTATACTGTATTACTGTGTATACTATATAGTGTATAGTGTATAGTGTATAATAGTGTATATGTCGTACGTTGTACGTGGTTAAGTGCTATCATACGAATTGACGTCGCGTCGACATACTACAATGTATACAAAAACATAATGCGTATATAAGAATTAGAGTATTATGTATTGTACACACGCACACTTAAACATATAATAAGACATTTTTTATATAAGTAAGTCAATTTTAGACAAGCGGAGACACAATAATACCGCCCGCTGGCCGTTTATGCTGATACGCAATTTATTTGTATGTACTCGTATATATACAGTATATACATACATTCTACAATATATGTTAAATGTAATGTAGTGATCAAGACATCAAGACATACAAAGTAATGTTTCAATATTTATCTCCATCGGGACATCTGTATATAGATACAATGCGGTGTTCACAGGTTTGTTCAATTATGGTTCATTCATATTTTTTTTACTTCTGAGAGATACAATTTCTCTTATTATTAAGAAAACCCAACTCCGACCTACATTGCACAGCGAGAACTAAGTCGATTTAGATCTTCAGTTAAGCTTAGCAATCAACAATTAAGATACAGACTGGTTAAGCGTAACTCGAGCGATTTTTGAATTTTCCATGAACTCTTTTAATAAAAAAACACAGATAATTATTAGATAAAACATTTGATTGATTAAAAAAATGATTTAATTCATGAATTATAGCCTAATGCCCATACGGACCGTTACATTTTTATAGTACATACAATAAGAGTTGCTCACCTGGACCTTTATACGGTTGCTTTAGTTATCTAACATATGTTATATCGTTCAGTACATTTATCACAACCATGCATGATCAATCTTATTCATTGTAACCTGTGGCGCACATGTTGTTGTTTTTTTAATAATTTAAAAAAAAAGTATGACCAAACAAAAACTGGTTGTGGTGGCCATTTCAAATTAATATTTATTAATTGCTATTCAGTAAAATATTTAAAAAGTTCAATCGAAATCATTTCATTATATCAATTATTTGTTATGTTTTATATACAATTTTTCTTAAGGATATTTTCAAAATTTTGGCCCAAAACAAGTTTAGTTTTAGATAAAATATAATATATATATATATATATCGCTTTTTTGCACTGAATTTTAGAAAATCTTAGGATTAGTAAATTAATAAATAAAATGAACTGTCGATATTTAATTAAACAAAAATATGTAGGGTGTCCTATAAATAATAATCATTATTAATAAATCAATAAATATAAAACTTAGTGGTCTATTTGTAAAATTATATATATATATATATATATTCTCAAAATAAGAAGTTTCATAATAACTTTAAATTGAAATCTATTGAAGCACATAAAATTCTAGTCAGTAATGAGCAAAACAGCCACCCAAGGGATGGCGTCGACAAACATACCCTGTATTCAGGATAAAAAAAATACTTGAAATACTAATTTTATATACATTCCATATATAATATATGCCCAAACATAATTAAAATGCATAAACAAATAATTATTGTTTGTTGAAACGAAAATAATATTAAAAAAATATTTTTATTGCGCAGCATAAATCAAAAACCACACTGACGCAACATTTCACAGAGTAGACGTCATTGCTGACCTATTCTAATAACTTCACACACAAACACACACATTCAAATAAACACATTCAAATAAACACATTCATGCACACACAAAACCAACACAGCCACATTCATTTAATACATATGTAGTCTCATAAAATAACCAATTTACATTTTCCGAGAAATTGTTATCGATTCTATTATCATTTAAATTTTAAATTCCATTCAATAATATAATACGTATGGATCGTTATTTCTGCGTATTATCACATTCATATATATGTGTGTGTGTGTGTGCGTGCGAGAGAGAGATGTGTGCAGTTGTAATCGTCTGTAGTCGTCGTCTCGATCGTAGATCGTCGTAGTAGTCTGTGGTCTGTTTTATTGGTGTTCTGTGGAATTTTTCGTCGCTTCGGATGAAAGAGTTTTGCGCAATATGGGAGGGCTTGGCTTTAAATTTTAAACGGTTTGTGTGTGAGTGCCATAAAACATGATAATAAATGTGCAGTAAAGGTATTTGTGTGTGTGTGTGTGAATGAATTATATATATATATAAACATATATATATTATATATAAGCAAGTATGCATGTGCGAAGACGCGATAAAATCCAATTTAAAAGAATACATATTATTTGAGAATATATATATATATATAGATCGTTAAATCTTTAAACTGAACTAATAAATTCCAATTAGTGTTCCTTATTGTTTTTAATTTATGCCGAATTTAAATAATAAATATACGTATAATGAATAATGATGCACATTTCATTGGAGTGCTGTGAACAGCAAATACCGCAAACTAATTTAAAAATAAAACATTTATATGACTGCATTATATAAATGTATTTATGTTATATATGTTATATGCATATTGTATATGTGCAATTATATGTTGTTAAAACTTGCATATGCCAAGCGAAAGAGGTTTATGGTCCCCTTAAAATAAGCCATAAGATGAAACCGGCGGTTGTAACCACGTTCACATTTAAATTGGTCATAAAACACACATCCATTAAAATGGCCGGCATAAATCTGAGATCGACGACGAGCATCATGACCGGACAGAAAGAAAATTTATAGCGGATTCAACCAGAATACTTGGAGTACTTGTATATATATGTTGAATTATGCGATAGTCGGCATCGTCGCGGAACATCATATACTAAATAAACATAAATCAAGATAGAAATACGGCTTGCAAAAGCCATTTGTTTTTATGTGAATATATGTGTAGTCTCAATAAAAGTTATAGCTTCCCTTTTTTATTGGTTACAGAGAGCAACAGACGAGAAGACGGCAGAGTGCGAACCGACATCACCCTGTGGCTGGGCAGTGTACACGCCGTACACACGAATCGTTGAGTACTTTATGAAGAACACGTAAGTACACTTTTATTCTATAAATATAAATTCAAAAATTTTAAATTATTATTAAATTATTTTATTTAGATGCGAGTGTAAAGCACCCAGTCAGTGTATTCGAACCGATGATGATCTTTCGTTGAGTGCTTACATCTATCGTTGCCGGGATCCTAAACCAGCAGCAGACCTACAGCAAAATACATCATGATTAGATAGTATTTAGCGAGGACAATATACCATGCTAAAAACATAGCTCCAGTCTTGTAAAGAATTTCCATTTCTAAAATATTAAGCGACTTCATAAACTGTGTAAAATATTTAGATAATAAGTATTTAGTTATTAAGTGAATTATTGTAAGTGACAGTGCCAGAGAATACATTCAAATATATTGGCACATTATCCGCAAATGTCATGCGATTTTCAAGCTCATTACCATGTATAAAACAATAACTTTATTTAATTAAATTCTGCGGACAATACGAGCTTACACAAATACCGTTCCTATAATATCAAAGAAGCCACCATCAGCATCATCACTCTTACAAACAACCACATTGGGAGCACTTACATAATACATAACTACTAAAGACTTATTAAATATCATGGTATTCATACAGTGTGTAGTCACTGGTAATGTCTCGGGGACGCAGTATATATATATATATATATATATATTTTAGTATATCGAAGCTATACTCGTTATATCGATGCACAAAACATTATAATTATATAAAAAAAGCCTTTCAATATTATTTAAGACACAAAACAACTATACAAGTGTAAACAAAGTGTTTATTTATTTATTTTTTATTCATTAAAAAAAAATAATGCGACGAGATAACGAACTTGTTTTTCCTTAATTCTCGTATATATAATACGTTATAAGTTGTTGGTAACTATAACTAATGGTAAGTATATACAAAATGTAAGGTCCCGTAGAGAGAAAGATGGGAGATTGAAAAAAACAACTTTTTTTTGATGAAAAGGATATGTCAACCGAAGTTTAAAAAGGTGCATATTTTTAAACATAATTAACCCCTAAAATATTAAAATATATGAAAAATTAAATAAAGAAAATAATTATCAATTTAAAATATATTTTTTCAGATTTTCTTTAAAACTTATTTTATAGAATTCTCTTAAAATGTTATTAAATTAACACTAGATTGGTGCTAAATCTGGAATAGTGCCAAATGCTAAAGTCAATACAAAACGCGTTGCCAAAAAAGGTATTTCTTCACTGTCTTAGTATTGGCATTTTGTTGATTTGGCACGATGATAGATTGCCATATGCGATAGCATTGTGCTCATATTATTTTTTTACAACAAATTGGCATTAATTGAGCTGTCAATTGTTTTTTGTTGTTATATTTAATTTTGAACACACAACATGGTTCGAGAAGTATGGGAAACGAATGCAAAACTACAATCGGACGGACAGATAAACAGGATTTCTCCTGAGAAAAAACGTCAAGCCCTGAGATTTTGACCTAGAAAATCTCCGTTTCTGCAACCGTCATTACAGGCGGAGAACCGTAAGGATTTTATATTTTTTACAATTTATCATTGGATTTTCATTAAAATAATTTGGATGTTCTACGAAGCCATTCGGTGTTAGCTTTATATATGAGAGAGACTCGGAAACACACGATAGGTTCGAAAATGATTCTTCTTTGGGGCCAGTGCTATCATTGCCGGTCAACTAGCTCCAGTTTGTGCCAGCTCTCAGGAAACGGTTCTTCTCCAAGTATGCTTCTGTAGATCTCTACCACGACTACCTTGTGGGTTCCATTGCAGAGCTTGAGCTGTAATGTGGATCGAACCACGTCACATGGTTGTGTCTCCACAGAATATTTTTTCCTCTGACACAAATATCAATATCTGTGCCACCATCAAAAGTCAACAAGCTCTCAAGATAGCAAAATGGATCAATAAAAAATAATTAATAAGGAAGTCCTTATAATCCCTTTGGAGCCCAAGCAAAAAAGTTGTTTACATCCTGTAAAATAACTTTCTCTCCAGAGTCCATACCAAAAAAGGTGAGCATTTCTAAATTTTAATTGATGGCTAAAAAAATTGAAAATGATTCAATGCCAAACGCTTAGCATGTGCTCTGAGCACATTCCATTACCAAAGATAGTAGTCTTCCAAATGCCTCATTCAAATGCATGCCGATTTTGGTTGTGAAATAAACAAATTTAGCAAGCATAGAGAAAAATCCCCATGCTAAATGTTTTGGCATCGTGCTACTGAATGAAGAAAACCGCCCTAAATGTCTGACGTATGAATATGATCGCTCCACTGTGGTTGTTTTTCAGGACACGAGGCTATTGTTTACGTAGAAGTAGACAATATAATATTGAAATTATTCTTTCGGATTGGTAATTAATAGATCAGTGGGGATCTATTTGGTCAACTTTGCCGAATAAAACATGCAAAAGGAGGTTTAGATGATAAATATTAAGATGCAGTCAGTTATACTACTTCTGAAGAAGACGAATTCAAAAGAAACAGTAATCGCAGGAGTTACAAAGGTTTGAGGCAACAGGAAATTTAAACGACTTTATTTTTTTCTGCAAATTCACGATATTAAATAAAGAAAATCTATGGAAAAGTTCAAAGGAAGATCTGTTGTTTCTGAAGGAACTCAATAAATATTAATTTAAATCTCCACGAGTAAACGTTTAAGGTGATATAGGAAATAATCGTATACGTACGTAAATTGTTGAAAGTTATGGTGATATTTATTTCCCGATTTATATTATGATTGCTTTCGTTCGATTTTTTTCAAAAAGTATTTACAAGTTTTATTAAAGTTTCCTTACAACAAGTGCGATAGGGAAATACTTGATTGGATTTAGCGCATAACTGAAATGCCCGTTTTTGATTTTTTTAAAGGGTAAAATACAATAATTGTATTATCCAGAAATGCCGATGGCACTCGCAAGCACGTAATTAAAAAAAATAATTAAAATAACATCGCGATATACTTCAAATAGACGAATAAAAATATATAGAGAGTTAGTTATATATTACTTATATATATATATTACAAAATGTTAATAAAAGTCATAAATTCTTAAAAAAAGCATTCAGCTCCAAAAATATTAAAGCCATATGTCATAAACTCTAATGGGATAATTTAGGGAGAAAGTCATAAGTCTTAAGAATGGTTCGTCCTAAAAACCCTTTAAACTAAATTTCAACTTAATCCCATCAGCTATATGCCAAAAATCCTAACTTAGACCAATTCCACGGAACGTACAGTTGGGCGGTTTTCTTGACTTGGGTACTAAATCACTAGAATTTTGCTAAAAAAACAAAAAAAAAAATATCGAAAATAATACAAAAAAACGTTTAACGTTAATAATTGTCTTCCCATTCAATTATTATTCTCTGAACGTAAATAGAATGTCCCAATGAACTTTCCTTGATATTGTGGGTTCATTTAATGATTTTAATAACGTATCCTATAAATCTGTTCAGAACTCACTAGGAAGCACACTATATGAAATGGTAGGTGATTTTTTAAAAGTCTTTTTTAAAGAGGCACCACTCAAAGTTGGTCCTACCACCTTTTTATGGAGTTTTTTATGACCTCCATGACTCAATGAGATAGGCTTATGTAACCCTTAAATAGTTAGGTGTTTTTCTCGATAGTAGTCTCGATAGCCAAGAAGCTCTGATAAAGAGCGTAAAGTGCATCCAAAATTACATCAAAATTAGTACTTGACTGCTAGACTCTGAGTCCCTGTTCATTCAGGGATTCCTGATGCCATTCACTATATTTCATTTGATCGGAACCGGACGGACTCTAGGAATTGTAATTTGCCTTGAAAGCGACTCTAACAGTTTTTAAAAGGCAATAAGATCATTATTGCTATATTTCATCAACGAACTTGTAACATCAACGTCATCTATTCGTGTTCTCCCGTCAAAATTTGAAGACCGCGTACCGGTTTAGTTCATGTCGGACGCGAATATTTAGCGTACATGTACATTCATTTTGGACCTTTTTTTAAAGTTCATATTGGACCAACATTTATGTTCACGTATGAACGATCGCCCGAGAAGTTCATTTACGTTTATATTGGGCCAACATATTTATTAATTTACGGGATGATAATTTACATGCATTTCCCTTGAACTATTATTATATTATTACAGCCTATTACATATGGCATTTTCGTCGCTCGATTCAGAAAGTGTAACATTTAAGTGAAAAAAACAGTTGCCATATTTTAATTTACGAGTTAAGTGACTTTTTTATGCATATGTATATGAGAAGTCACATATGCAGGATGTAAAAAATTACTCGTTAGATGAGATATGGTAAAAATATGGACTCTGGTCAGAATAATTTTATAGAATGGAACGCAAAAAGGTTTGCATTTTATTTTACAATCGAAATCGCCATAATTTTCAATATGTACTAACATCACATTGTTGTGTTCTTAGTTCAGTTCAGTGGTTCGGTAGAGTTCCCACGTGTAATAGAACCGTCTGTGAAACAAGAGGGCTGTGCATGATGTGCACCTTAACGCAGCCACACACATCACCAACACTAATATAAAAATAACAAATATTTTAGAAATTTTTAAAATATTACAAAATATTCGCGATATATTACATATATTACCGATATTCGTTAAATATTTCAAAATTCGCAATATATTACCCAAAATATTACATATCTTCTTTAAATTTGTACACCAGATTACGCGAGTGAACTTGCCTCGCTATATAGTTCTAACGGCAAAATGTTATATAAGTTGAGAAGATTGCTGATTAGTTATTAGGGCCGATCAAATCAGTCAAAATTACCAATTAGCTATTTTTTTACCTAATCGAATAATTGTTAAGTCTGTTCGGTTCTAAAGAAATGTTTTTTTTGTTAATCTCAAATTATATTTTGTTAATTTCAAATTATTTTTAGGAATAAAATTGGCCCGTGTATTTTTAATTTTATTTAAATTGCCGCGTAATTATTATCGATTATCTATTCTCGAATTGTCAGTGTGAAAAATAAAACTCTTCCAATTCCAATTGGAATATGGAATAGGAAATATTTGACATTATGACAGTTGACAGCTCGTACACATGTTGTTTTTGCTTGTGCACTGAAAAGAAAAGTATAAAACATAAATATACCTTTGATTAACCATTTATTTATAACTAAAATGTATTTTATGACTGTTTTAGATTACATCAATTTGTATAAAGTAATCAAACAACATACACATGGAAATACAACAACCATCCGATGTGCTTGTTGTGCGCGCCAAACCTGTTCGGAAAGTTTTCAAGGGAGCCACACGAACAATCAACAAAATGCCTCAGGAACTTTTAGACGATGTCACCATCAATGACGCCATTAGCTCTTTACCGCAAAATTATAATTTCGAAATACATAAAACCATTTGGCGAGTTCGTGAGATGAAAGCCAAACGAGTTGCCCTACAGATGCCAGAAGGTCTTCTTATGTTTGCAATGGTTATAAGTGATATAATCGAACGTTTTACGGATGCAGACACAGTTATAATGGGTGATGTAACCTATGGAGCTTGCTGTGTAGATGACTTTACCGCTAAAGCTCTTGGTGCCGATCTGTTAGTTCACTATGGTCACAGTTGTTTGGTTCCCGTTGATCAGACAGTTGGAGTTAAAGTACTATACGTGTTTGTAGACATCAAAATTGACGCATTACACTTTATAGAAAGCTTGAAACTGAATTTTCCGATCTCCACTAAACTTGCATTTGTTAGTACAATTCAGTTTGTGGCAACGTTACACTCAGCAGCTAAAGAATTAAGAGATATGGGCTATGATGTAACTGTTCCACAGTCCAAGCCGTTGAGTCCTGGCGAAATATTGGGATGCACCTCACCGAAACTCGCATCGGGGACAACACTTATTTACTTGGGCGACGGCCGTTTTCACCTTGAGGCCGGAATGATAGCGAATCCAACACTACAGGCTTTCAAGTATGATCCATATGAGAAAAAGCTCACTCAAGAATACTACGAACACGAATTAATGCGACAACATCGAAAGGCTTCTATTGATCAATGTAAAAACGCAAAGCGATTTGGTCTCATTCTAGGCACACTCGGACGACAAGGCTCGTTAAAGGTTTTGGAGTACATTCAATCTCGAATTAGATTCCACAAACGCGAAGCAATCATTGTACTTCTCTCCGAAGTATTTCCTGCCAAGTTAGCATTATTTAATGGCGTCGATGCGTTTGTTCAGGTGGCCTGCCCACGACTTTCGATTGACTGGGGAACTGCTTTTAATAAACCACTTCTTACTCCTTATGAACTGTCTGTTGTACTTGGAGACGCAGAATGGCGATTACGGCCGGGCGAGATTAACGATACTACTGCGTATCCCATGGATTTCTATGCAACAAAAAGTCTCGGTTATTGGACACCAAATTATAAACCACCCACGGACTGCACAAGTGGACCTTTGGAAAACAAGACATGCTGTGGAAAGTGTGAAAAAGAGAATACTAAATAAAGAATACATTTTACAAGTATACATTTGTCTTAAATATATTATTTGTTTTACATGTTTTCGTGTCTAATCTAAAAAAATGATTTTAACATTTTAAAAAGCTTTGTACCTCATTTTAATGTAAACATTTATTAAAATGAAGGTAGATAAACAAAAATGAAATTTTCGTAAAATATTGTTTTTAAATATTTAAATACAAAAGTACTTCTTTCTTTATCATATACAGGGGTACATGCTTATCCGTTATGAAGTAACTCCTTGAATAATAACGGCCAAAAATATATGGAAGAAGGATCTGATGTTTACCATGGTGCACCCACTGAAATACTTTTTTTTTATGTGTTTGGCATGGTACATATAACCACAAACATTTAATCATAACTGCCGAAAAAAAACCTAGGCAAATCCTAATAACCTTTGTTTAATAGGTAATGTGTAATATCAAAATTGTTTGATTAGATTATAACGGCATGAATTTTAACAACCGAGTTGTGAGCAGGGTTGGCACTGTATATAATACAAATGCATGACCATGTATAATACATGCCTCTTTTTATGCATAAAACCTATTAAAAAACTTAAAAAGAACAATTTATTTGATATATTTATTTAATTTATAACGATTCCAAACGACTGATTTGTGTGCAGTAGCGCAATACCTTATCTTTTTAAGATTATTTTATTATCCAAATAAAAAATACCCAAAAAATCTTCAAAAAATGTTCTTTGTTTAAAAAGGCGCCTGCTAATTAGTTATCTGTTTTTTTTTTTGAGTCGATTATTTATATCTAGATATGCATTTCCCGGAATTCTTATATAAAAAAAAAAAACTAAAAAAATGTTTGTATTAATTTAATATGTCTTAAATTAATACAAACATTTTTTTTAAAAGAATTATTATCGAAATTAAATATATTTACAAAAAATATTATAAATACATAAAAGAATATAGATGAGATATTAAATAATAATTATATTAAATAAACAAATGTTAGTCAATCCATATCACAAATCATATCTTCATATGTTATATTAGACATATTTTATTTTTTCATGAAAAAATGTATTAAAAAGCATAGAGAATTAAAGGAATTTGTCCTTCAAACTAGTTCTCAAAAAGTGGTTAATCAATAACAGCAAAAAAAGTTTTTCTATATAAGTAAACATGTGAAGTTGGCTCCTGACATAATTTCTGGAAAAACTTTTTTAACGTGTTTGGTAGTATTTTCTGGTCAAAAATTTGTCAATCGAAAAAACACGGTTTCTATAAGCGCGGTGTTAGTGGTAATTTGTGTTCCAAAAGTGGTCAATCGAATGCCACCAAAAACATTTTCCGATTTGGAAATTAGCTGGCGGGTGTTCCTTAATCTTGCTTGAATATATTATTAAGCTTTATGCTATTGTCCCAAATATTCTGAAACATTCTTGATATCAAGTTTATAGTAAACTCTTTTATAAAAAAAACTTTGTGTAATATTAAAAATGTATTTTTAAAATTCCCAAAATTCTCGTAATGATTTTCTCGAGATTTGGAAACAATATATTGGTGTGGAATTCTTAAAAATTCAGGAAAAAGAAATGATCGAGAAAAATCTCAATAATTACATCTCGGTCACATACAGACATGAAAATAATGGTTATTTGGTATCATTTTGGGGATTATATATAGTATTTTTGTTTTCATAATTCTGGTTTTAAACATGAATTTTGAAAAACAGTATTCTGATTCCTAAAAATCTTTGTCAAATACTTTAACTAGTGACGGCCAAATATTGTGACGATATGCCTTTCCACCCTATAATATTTTGACAATGATCAATTCGGACATCTTCTGCCAAAAACTGGACCGGTAGAAGGCAGCACTCATGCACTCATGCATCTTAGATCAACAGAAGCCGAATTGGACAACGCCAGGCCACACACATCTTTGGTGACGCGCCAGAAGCTCCGGGAGATCGGATGGAAGGTTCTTTTACATCCACCGTATAGTCCGGACCTGGCACCAAGTGCTTACCACATGTTTATGTCCATGGCG
>JAAAKO020007092.1:0-19250 GCA_010015015.2 Bolitophila cinerea | reverse complement strand
ATATATATATATTATATAAATATTTATCTCTATATAATAAGGAAGAAACATGTCTGTTTGTCTGAATATTGTCTGTCCGATCGTATAGGCACCCAGACGGGCAGGTAGAAGGCTCACGGATGTGAATAGGAGGCCATCTAAATCAGATAGCAAATTTCTGATGATGTGGTGGTTCGTTGGTTTGGTAGTATATTTACCAGATTCCCATTAGAACAGTACCTTATGGCTGTTTTAGTTTTTTCGGTTGTGAAGGAAGTTATGCCAGTGCGGTTCAACAGATAAAGAAATGCAATTTGTATTTTCTATTTAAACTATGTGAATTTTTGCATGCTAAACGCGTCGGACGATGGAACGGGCGAAGCAATACTATAGTATATATATATAAAATATAAAATATATAATCCAGGCAGGCATATGTATTTCATATACAAAATACCTAGCATTCACGGAGCGATGTTCCAAGGGATCTAAATATGCTTACACGCATGGTTATACTTTAATAGTACGTTGGTTTTGGCACATATAAGAGCGAAAAGAAAAACCAACGAATATTAATTGAACAGAGCGGGGAGTAAATATATAAGGTATATGGAGTAAAAACTAGTAAATAAGTTTATATATTTATGTGTATTCAGAAAACGCAGACAATACTTCAAAGCAAAATACGGTGTATTCATTTTAAAGTGTTTTGTTTTAATATTTTAAATATAAAACAAAATTATAATATAGTGCAAAAAGGGATTTTTCTTCAAATTGGTAATAACTCTTTTGAGCTTTTGTATATGAGCTCTTTCTTGGCATATCGCGTGTGCTCCACGCTCAAATGTGTTTATTATCTGCTTCCACAAAAGCTCAATAGCGGGAACTTGCTACGAACATTGAGTAAAACTCGATTCAGATTTTTTTTAACAACCACTACACAAAATGATTTCGAAAATACAACAGAATCGAGGAGAGCTTTTTCAGTGGGTTTGTTGTGTGTAATGTGTATATATATAGTTAGTATTTAACAAACATTGCTAATGCAGTTAATGTTTTCGATTGCAAAGTTTACAGCAGAAAAAGTTGAGCACTTTAACTGAAACTTTTTTTCCTCGTTTGTATATTTAATTCGAATTTAAACATAATTCTATTTTAAAGCACTTTTTATAAGCTAAGGGAGCGTACTGTATGTATATGTTTGTATATGTATGTGTGTGTGCGTATGTGCCTAAGTGTTTGTGTGTGTTTGCTTTGGTACGAGTTCCCGCGAAGCGTGTCGCAAGGCCTGTGCGCACAAATTGGATGTTTTCAGCCAAAGAGTGTACCCTTACTTGGCTTAGGGTGAAACCAGGGGTGCGCGAGCTGTTTCATACGAAAATTGGCACAATTACTGCATAAACACAAATATTTTGAGCGAGTGGTGTTTATTCTCCATTTTTCGTTTGACATTTATTTTGTTGAAGCGCACAAACTAATTTAAACATACATTTTCATGACTTAAATTGAAACACAATGTTTACAAAGCTCATTTTAATGGCTTTCATAACTTGGTTAAGCGGCACAATAACGCAAAGGCAATTATAATGCATAAAACATGCATACACAGTACAGAGTACACACCACGTGCGAGAACGCGTATGACGAAATCACGCTCCTTGGGCACTGCTGCAGAATTTAAATAATATTAAAATTATGGACAATTTCTAGTGCGTGATTGAAAGTTTATTCTATTGGTAGTTATTATAAGCGGCTATAATAGTCAAACAAATGCCTTTTTTAAATTTCATTAAAATATTTTTTGGTAATTTTTTTATTTTTAAGTATGTTTTTTTTATTAGTTTGTGGTAAGTATATTTACTTAACATATACGAGTATTACTCGAAAATAAATATATACATTTTTAAATTATTACGATGCAAATTTTAACAATATTAGGGTGGACCGGCCGAACGGTTGAACTGTGAAACTTACTAACCAATTATTCAAAATTATTTTAATTTAAAAAGTTTACTATTAATAATAAAACATAGTCAATTTGCACAAATTAAAAAAAAAACGTATATAATGGATTTTTGTCTGTGTATATTTATAAACAGGGCCGATGAGAGAAAAAACAGGCCCGAAATATAGTGGACCCGTTTAGTTCTCTCTTGGAAGCGATCGCTTATTCAAATGGATGTCAAAATGGAAAAATTAAGATAACAGATTAATTAGTAGTCATCATTTCGCTTGTAAAAAGGAGAAGAGGCGCAGTGGCGGCTGCAAAGGCAGTTCAATAAATCATTCAAACAAATTAATATAAAGTTTTGTCATTAAGTTCGCAGAGGCGTATATATATATATATATATATATTAATATATCATATATGTATATAAGGCGCTTGTTTGAAAGCAAAACTTTCTATATTTTAGCTGTTGAGTGGGGGTGGAAAAAGCAGCGTGCGCGTATAGCGGCCACCTCATTGGAGGTCGATAACGTCCACGCATGAACTAATTAATATGTTTAGCTAAAATAATAATTAAAATAGTTGGGCGGAATAGTTGACGTGCTGTAGCAGCGACTGCATGCAGGCGGGTAGGGTGGGCACAATCATAGCAACTCACCCATCACCGCAACGGCGCGGTGGTACGGGGCTTTTGAGTATGGTGTGCTGGCGTATATAGAGATTTACGGTGCAATTATTTAATACCGAATTCATGTTATATAGCAACCCTCATGCGGCTATTGGTTTCGATCATCACTCTCTACATATATTCTATTATATGCTTACGAGTATGAGTGTATTTCGGTGTGTGTATCTCTATGTTGTGTATTTTGAAATTTGAATTTTAATTAAAAGGCTTTATGATGATGCTTCATAATAAAGGGATGTACATCCCTTTGCCGTTGAGGCATGCAGTTTTATGGGATTTGTGTGTTAGAGCACGGCTAAAATCACTTTCTGTAATTTTCGTTCCGGCATAGAAATATATAAATTGAAATTGTGTTTTCGGAATATGATGCAAATTATCCAAGTCAGTGAGCTTTAATGTAGCGCGGTATAGGGGCGCATATATACTCAAATACTATATACGATATGTACATTGTTGTACATAGACCAATGTGTATTTCTATTGTTTGACATTGATTATTCTACAACATAAACATGATTTGTACTACTATTTTATATGAGATGAGATTTTTTCTATACATTTTAAATGCAGGAAAAAAAGCTTTAATTTGAAAAAAATACAAAATAAATCTATATATCTTATAATTTTGACCAAGAATTGAAGTGCGGTGGTTGAGCATTGGACTGAGACTCGTCTGCATATACACATATAAAGAAGTTGTCGTCATACTCAGTCACGCTCCAAACTTTTAGCCACACTTAAAATTAAAAAACAAATAGGATAAAAGTGTAATGTACAGTATGCTTTAAAATAAAATAAAATAAGATGCATATTTCAGGTATGTATATGTATTAGGTATTACCATAATTTATGTGTATATACTATATAATGGTAGACGCAATTGCTGCCTGTGTTTAGTGGATATACAGTGCAGATTACACTATAATCCACTGAAACTAGCAAAAAAAAACTATATTTTCCAAGGCTTATTGTAGCCATATAATATAAAAAAGTACAGTAATTTCAATAACATTAAATTATGTCTATATTTTAATAATCCGATTTTTTTCCTTTTTTTCATAATTTTAAAAATCGTTAAAGTTTATAGGTTAAAAAAAAGCAAAATGTATGTAAACAAATAAAAAAGTTTTTAATTAAGAAAACATAATACATTTTTTTTAAATTTGTATTATTTTTTATTAATTTTTATTAGTAGTCACTCCTAAAAACTGGATAATTTCAGCATAAAATCGAAGCCTCGGTGTATGGTTGCCATAAAAAGTAAACTGTGCGGAATATATATATATATAAATATATTTACAAGGTGGGCCAAAAGAAGTTATCCGATGTCCACTGTTGTCATTTGACCAGAGGCGTTCTCGAAAAAAATGGCCCTATGACTCCTCCAGCGTGAACAGCGCACCATGCAGTCACTTTGAGCGGGTGTAATGGCTCCTCGTGCATCACTTGTAGATTTTCGGTGCCCCAGAAGCGATAGTTTTGCTTGTTCACGTACCCGCTGAGGTGGAAATGAGCCTAATCGCTCATTATGATTTAGGTCGAAAAAATCGTCCACTTAGTCCTCGAGATTGAGAATGGCTTGGGCGTAGGTTACACGCGTTTGGCGGTCGACAGGCAGCAGCTGATGCACGGACTGGACTTTGTACGGGAACATGCGCAGGTGTTTGACCAAAATTCGCCTTAGGGACGACCGGCTGATGGCTAATTGCGAGGAACGGCGTCTGGTCGATGTTTTCGGCGAGAGCTCGAAAAATAAACTCATTATTCCTATTTATTGTTTATTAAAGTTATTCGATGGAGAAGAACAAGACAACACTTTGCGTGATGCACTCTTCTTGATATTTATTTTAATCGGCAGTGCTATGATAAACAAATATAAAATAGGACCTAAGTGCATTCAAAGAGAGTTCTTCTTGTGGCTCCTGGCGGCCATGTCTGCAGCAAACAAGAGCAGCTACAGTGCTAAATATATGTTGCAAGCTACATCCTGTGCTTTGTAATATCCCGTTTTATATGTGTGTCAGTGAACATTGTACGTACTGTGTACACTCTATGTATAAATAAAGTACTGTTATAGTGATGTATATAATATATAGTATAATCTGCTTTGTAACTTTTCGTAAATATAGCTTAGAGTGGAAAATGTCTCGTACACACTGCTGCGCCCGTTTTTTATTTAACATTAGCGCAAGTACTGTATTTGAGTGCTTCTATACATAACACATATTATATATTGCACACATTTACAATTATAAAGGAAACTTGGTCATATTAAACAATACTATATAGTACAAAGATACCTTAACCGGATAATCGGTCTTGAAAGTGTCCACACACACTATTTTGAGTGTATGAAAATTATCAAATAATAATCTATTTAGTGTAGCGATAGTTAAACAGATCGTATGTACGAGTAGACGATTGCTTTTGAAATAGTAACACATATATTAAATGTATACACAAACACACGAATCTTTGTCAGATATTTGTGTCTTGCGTTTATATTCCACTATAACTATATACACATAGTATTATATAAAGCCAAGGCAGCCGCATTGTGTGCTTTTCAAACTGTTGTGCTAATAGATGTCAACACTGTTATGCTCCACATAAACTAATTAATATATGAGGTAAGCTCTATTCGGAAGTTGGTAATTTTACTGTCAGCTCTTTGGATGTTCTGTAATGGTATGAGTGGATGCAATTAAATGGTTGAATGTGTACCAGACCGGATGCATCTTATGGAGTTAATTAATATATATATTTATATTTATATTATAAAGTTTGTTGTAATTCAATAAACTCAACTTTGGATTTCATTATAATGAGCGGGAATTTTAACGTATTCCGACAATTGCCTGAATATTACTAACAACGGTTTTTTTATATATATGTATTTTTAGCATGAATTGTCACATCTACAAGTATAATAATTTTAAAATGAAACTGGTACTTTAGTAAAATAATATTATAAATTAAATACTAAATATAATATAAAAAGTCAAAAGTATAAAACATCTAAAAAACTTTTAATTTTTTTTAAAGCATGATTGAGCTGAAAAGCGATTTGATAATTATTAAGAAATGATTAGTTTGGATAAATTCAAATTACCATATGTAACAGATATTGCAGCCAATAAACCAAGATTTTTCAGATATTCATCCAATTTTCTTTTACATATATTTATAATATTTAATATAATATATAATGTAAAATATACATTTATTCTTTATTACATTTACTAATTTATAAAATATACTTTGCTACGGTCATTTAAATTTATATACTGATTTATATAAATACACGTTACATACGTAATTTTTTCTGTAATCAACCTAAAAAGCAAATATTTCTGTTTTAGTTTAATGTGAGCTTGAGCCGCAAACCATTGTGCCTCATCGACCCCATCGCATACATCTTGGTTGGCCGGTATAGCCACCCACTCAAAAAAGCACATTTATTTGCTCAACCGCACATAATCTAACTCGCGACGCGTATTCAAAATGTTGTTGTTTTTTCTCTCTGTTGAGCCTGCTCGCGTGTCGGTAAACTCGAATATGCATACATTAATTTAAATCAACTATACTCGCGCACACGAACAAACACACATTTACACATTAAATGCCACAGAAAGCGATACTGGTTCCGGAAGCAAATGTACAAGCAAAAAAAAAAACAAAACACTCGCGTCGTATACACGCAACCAACAACAATAACATATAGAGCATTCCGTCGTCCACCCGCACCCACGAAAATAGAAAATCATTTGCGCGTTGCAAACAACGAACCCTCTCGAGTAGAATTGTGCGAACCCGGCCACAAATGTATCACAGACATCAGTCATAACATAACCTAACAAACACACACACAGTCTCATTAACATTGTGTATTACAGCGTCGTATAGCGGTGGTTGTGGGACGAGCGCACGCGGTGACCGTATAAATGACGGGCTCGGAAAATCTCGTACTACTATATGAGTAAAGTATAACGTATAAGTATATATAATATACATACATTATGTATTTGTATATAAGCAAAAACCGCGTCACATTTCAATTGTGTAACTAACACACGTTGATAACTGTATCGCATGGTTGAAAGATATTTGTCAGTTGATGAGAATTTTCCTTTTGCGCACCACGTTTGTTCCCGTCACCGGCGCCCGCCGTGCCGCTGGTCGCTTTGATATTGCGTGCAGGCCCTTCTCTTCTTATTTTCAATTCCATAAGGAGAAAGGCACCGAGCGTAAATTACACTTGTTTGTGCTGATTTCAATTTGAAACTTGAAAAATGACTGGGTTTATATTATATTTGAATGTTTATATATCGTATTATTTTATAAACAATACATTTTACAATACAATTTAATTTATTTTTTGTTAAAATTATTTATTTAAAATTTTAAAAGCTTAAATTTGTAATCGTGTTTATAGAAATAAAGTATTTGTCTTTATAGAGTATTACAATGCTATATGATTATATATAATATTACTTACCCAAGTTCTCGACTTCGCATGGCAGCACAAGCGTGTCACCCACGACCGCCCGGTAAGTGTGTCCACGTGACAGGAATCTGGGCGACGCCGTCGATGCCAACGGTTTGTTACCTGTAAATGAGGAAAAGGATTTATTAAAAAATACAAACACAAATTATTATTAAAACAAAAAAAATCGTGTATGTCTTGCTTCAACGCACTTCTGTGCCAAGTTTGAGCATGGTTGAAAGTAAAAATATTAAAAATATTTATACTCTAATTAAAATTAGGCTTATTGGAAATAAAGTTTACTCATTTATTTTGTATATTTTTTTTTCTTTTAACTACACAAATTCGTTTTAGAGGTGTTTACATCAAACCTAGGCTTTTGTGCCAGACTTTTGCGATCTAAATAAAAAGTGAGATTTCGTAAACGGTAATGAAGACGCTTTTGTAAAACAATTTCAGGTATAATTACTGGTAAAGCTGCTATAAACTTTTGTATATACGTCCATTTATATTTTATATATACGAATAGTTTATAAGATGCGGTATTTCATATAAAATCAATGAAATATCATTTCTACAATTCGTCTGTTCAACCGCACTAAATAAGTTATAAACCGCACTGTCTAATACAAACATAACGAGAGCTAACATAAGCCAACATTCAAAAGCTCACTCATATTAACCGCATGCTCTTTGTTTGCCACCCTCGATAAATGCTGTACATCTAAAATGTAAACTAAACCATAAATCCAAACCTCAGGAGATATTTTGCAAGACGTCGACGAGGGAATGAACGTGGAGCAGAATATTTTGTTTCATCATCGCGCATAGTCAGCATTTGAAATTCCAAAGTTTCTTCAGCCAAAGAACTATTTATGCATCAGCGATAGTTTTGCGTGCGTGAAAGACTAGCGATGTTTCTGCAAGTTACACATTTATAATAAGGAAGTCTCTGGTTATAAGTGTACATAATATACCGGTAATTCTACATAATCAACACGCACAAAACTTAGCGTATAAATTTGATGTTTTCGAATTTTTGTTCAGCTTCAACTTAATTAAACAGTACTTTTTTATAAAATATTTATATTTTAATAAATTTTAGTCCCGGTAGATTAGAATTTCAAAATGCAGTATTTCCTAAATTAAATATACATTTCATAATAATACATCAATATACTTTTTTTTATTCAGAAGTAAATATATATAATATTATATTATAATATATATATATATTGCTCAGTTATCGCAACTTCATAACAAAAAGTTAAGCTTTATATTTTTTATATACAGATATAATTATACAATTTGGATTTTTTTTGTGTATATTGTTTTGACCTGGTTTTCCCATTTTCCATTTTGTCTCATTTTGCCAAAACCTAATTACCAAATGAATGTGCATACGAGTGTAAATATGTGCACGACGATAAAATGATTATAGAAATAGGTCGTGGTGACCTAACATGTAAAATGTAAACCATTTATAATGAAATACATATTTAGGCACATGTACTAAAAACATAAAATAAATAATGTATATATTTATATATATATATACATATATATGTGTGTGTATATATACTAACACATAGCATCAACATCAACACCAGAAAACCGCAAACCATATATACCAGCAGATAACCACTGTTCTTGTAATTTATTAGGATAATGGATAATAAAATATTTATTAATATGTGTATGTGCAATTAAAAATGTTTCGCAAAAATTAATTATACACACTCACACACACATACATGCATTTGCAAAGGCGTTTCCATTGTGTGCCCGCAATATTAAACTATTTAATGCAATTTGACGCATCGCATTATCGTTATACTATATACGTGCTGCGCTTGCGCACAATGTTAGCGTTTTAATTATTTTGGGGCAATCAACAAAATCTAAATTTGAAAATTAAATTTAGAAAAATAAAATGTATTAATGCCGTTAAAATTAAATTCCGTTAAAAAGGAAACGAAACAGAAATAGATGTGAGTCTAAAAATATATTTGTCCATCAAAGCCCAGTGTTTAAATTAAATACAATTGCTTTGAATTTAAAATTTTAAGCAATCAATAAAAAATGTGCATACAATTTTAAGTAATTCCTTAAATTTTGCGGATTAAAAGAATTAGCTATTTTTAATCTCGCCACATCAAATAAATTTGTGCGTGTCAATCGATAATCATAATCGTGTGGAAAGGCAGTGGAGTCGTTTTACGAAAACCGATAATAAATCTCACACTTTGATAATGATTGAGTTAGGTATGGTTTCGATTGCCCGTCGCGTTTTCTCTCTATATATAAAGCCATAATTCTTCAAAAAAAAAAATAATGGGCTTTACGGAAAAGCAACACAGAGAACAAACAGCAGATTCATCAAAAAGTAATTATCTGTTATCTTCGATCTCGATTTATCTTCATTCCGCGTGTCGGGCATACACATACACACACATAAATGCCTGCAAAATCATTACACAACCAGGATATTGCATGTTTGAACGTTATATAAGCAACCACTACCGCACATACATACAAACAAAATAAACGCGCATTAGGAAGGATCTGTATAACAATTTTCGCATCCCTAATAACTCAATGCGGGTGTGGGTGCGTGTGTGCAAGTATACTTAGACTTATATATACACATAAGATACATAGTCTAAAAAACATTATTCACCTGGTTGTCAATATTTTCCGAAATTTTGTATGCTTTTGGCGCACAGTTTTCCCGGGTATCGTAAACATTTAGGTTGCTGGCTCAACATAAATTTGAGGCTGCAGTTTTACTTTTTTTATATAGAATATGTAAAATATAAATTATGTTTGGGTAAATATCACTGGCTAAATAAGATACATCTGCATACACAATAAGATACCACGCCAAATTACTCTAAATTTTTTGTGTGACAAATATAACAAGAGACGTATTCTATTTTCAATAAAAATCTTGTTTATGTATATGTATATAAAAAATAATAATAATAATAAAATTATCCAATCTATCGACAGTCATATATACTTAGTAAAGTTTAAAGAAAGATTTTAATAAAAACGGTGTGTTCTGTTAGACAATAGAATTAAAAATGATTTATATTAAAAGGGTTGACATAAAACTCAACATAGTCGGCGCAAATGAAGCATGCTTGTATGACGAAAATTATGGAAAATGAGTAAAATATAATTATTCACTGATTCTGGAACACCTATAAAATCAAAGCTGATATACCACAAATACTCATTGGTCTCATTGGAACAAGATATACAACTTGTCCACACAACAACCAACTTTGATTCCTTCATCGTTAAATTTATTTCCAAAAAAATGTTAGGTGCTATTATGAAAAATGGTATTTAAAAACAGTAGCAT
Source organism: Bolitophila cinerea (assembly GCA_010015015.2). Taxonomy (NCBI): domain Eukaryota; kingdom Metazoa; phylum Arthropoda; class Insecta; order Diptera; family Mycetophilidae; genus Bolitophila; species Bolitophila cinerea. Next base: position 8,779 of record JAAAKO020007092.1, on the reverse strand, counting down.
GCATTTTCCTTTTAGTATTTCAGCAAAAAAAAACACTATTCTCGTATTACTTTAACAATAAATGCATATATGCGTTTTAATCAATAAATAACAATATTATACATTATACAAATAAACCGTAAAAATTCGGGCATTAAACATAATTATGTGCAGACCGCGACTTGCTCGTTGTTACATATAATAATTATATATTATAATGCGAACAGATATTATTTTCATATACGAATAATTTAATGCGCCAGTTTGGATAAAACAATTAAATTTTCGGTTTTGATGGGATGCGCTTTTTGAGTGCGTGCGCTCTATTAAAAGCTCCCTGAGTCGCAGCAACCGCACTGTTTGTCAGCGTTTGTATGAGTTTGCCCGGTTTTGGTATTTATATTTATTTTACGGTTATATGCGAATGGGAAGGATGGTGTGTTAAGGTCATCAATATAATGATTTCGAATGGAGTGGTTTCCAATAGTATAATTATATTGGGCTTTGATTTAATTTTTATGTATTTGTTTTATTAAGTTTATTTAAATAGTTATTTACACGTAATCAGTCATATAATATTTGAAATACGTTCAATTTAGTTTACACCGCATTAAATTTAATATTGTCCACCAAATAATTGAAAATATGGCACCAAAAAATTATTTCTTTTTCGCCTAAAAACCAAAAATGTGCTCCTAATTATTTTATTTTAAAAGAAAATGCATTTTTTAGGTCACATTTTTTTTAAGAGCACATGTTTTAATATTGGAGAGCAATTTATTTTATGCATATTTAAAGAAATTACGGAAGAAGCATGCAAAATAGTGTAAATCATAATAATATATATTTTCTTTCACTAAAACCGATCAAACGCACAAAAAGATTTAGTTTTAGTTTAGACTTCTATACCAGTATATCTAATATGAAAAAAAATATAATCCTGAAGCATTATCCAACCATCCTTTCGTCATCTAGTAGGGTCCGTTTAGTGTATTACACCCGAATTTTCCATACCAATATTGGTTTTTACACATTTGGTTATAGTTATCTAAAATAACCTAGTATGACATTCAAATTAACTTTTTTATTTTGGGATTCATTTTAAGGAATAAATCAGCGTTGCAACCTAAGTACCTACCACTTACTACTACGCCCATATAAAAAATGGGAACTTGCCACCTCGTAATTTATATATTAAAGTCATAAAATACAATAAATAATTCATAATATTTATTATTTATAATATTTATAACAGCAAGAGAATTTTGTTTATTGTGAGCGTGCAAAATTCCCAATAAACAATTAAAGGTATTATTGCAAGTATACCCTTTACTGTTAAACCAAATCATATTCACATCCGCGAGACACTGTGCCTGCGATGTAACTTGAGAGTAAACCTAATGAATGTGTAATATTCTATCGTATATCAAAGGTATTACATGTATAAATATATATATGTCAAATTCCACCCTAAGCGCGTGAAGATAATAAAGCGTATTATATGTTAAATGTTTTGTATATATATACTTATATATACATATTATATGGTTCTAGCGGATTTAAAACGTAACATCTCAAACGTACGCAAAAGACGCAAGTTGTGCTCGCACTGTTTGTGTTTATAGCTATAATTTATGCGGGGACGCGGACGCATTTAGGGCACTTATTTTAAAATACCGCTTGAAATCACTTTCACATACATCAAAAACTATATATAGCTTATACGATTAAAATATAATAAAGATGAAAACTATCTGAAGCTTTTGTAAACTTGGATTAAGTATAATTTGTTAAAGCTTTTTAAGAGCACACATTCATACAGACAAACTTACGTATTGCCATTTAACACACGTTCTTAGGGGCACATTGCAAGAATATAAAATAAGAGTCGTATTTTATTTTGAATTCTTTTGAACAATAAAATTTTAAAATATGTATTGCACGCGTTTTTTGTTGTTGTTTTTTTAAATAATGCGTGCGAATAGCATCAGTCATATGAGTAAATAATATTTAAACGTAATTTTAAAGTAATACATCGAAGAATGTGAAAAAAGTATTATTATTATCTGATCGTAATAATGTAAAATACCTTTATAACCGATACATACACTACACACATACACACATACATAATCCAATTTTGAATTGGCAATCTCGTTTGCGCACACTTCTTCGAACGTCAACCGTCTTCCGTGTCAACGTGTCCTATAAATTATACGCTTTGTGCGAGGGCGACGGAGTGGCAGTGGGTAGTCGGTGTCTGTATTTGGGCATGAGTTTAACATCCCCACTAGCGTGCTTATTTTCTTCTTCTTTTATATTTCTATTCAATGCACGAACGATCGTAGTGGTGGTGTTTTAATAATGGCTTATGTATATATTGAACATTGCACAAAATACATACACAATCAATGTTTACTGACATACACACATATATTTTTTAAATTGCGTGTGTGTGTAAGAGAGATCGCATGTGTAAGTGCGTATGTCTTGTGTGCATATATTATATTATGCTCGTACTCACATAAACCGGAAGCTACGAATCACACGTGCTTGGGCGCATTGAGGTAAGTGTAAATGTGCCATACATACAATATTTAAATATTTAAGTGCGCGCACGGTGTCTCTGGCAATATCTATTTAAAATTCAAAGTGCATATTTGCCATCGATAACATTATATAATAAAATACATACTACTAGCTATATAGGGTAAGTTAAGGTTTTGTATGTGGGGCATAATCCATCTACGCCTGACATATAAATATATTTAATATATGTATTTTACACGCTTTTACACAATATAAATTCAGGGTTCTTATTACGAGAGTGTCAAGGACAGCTTTATAGAAGTTTTACGTGAGGCGTGTATATCGCACATAACACCGTGAACAAGATATATATATATATATATATATATATATGCATGTAGGAATATTGGCAAAAACGAGGATATTACAAATTCAGGAATTTCACACAAACAGTCAAGACAGGTACAAATTTGCATCTACATATCAATATATCCTTTAACTAGAGCAACGTAACTTCAAAATCAATCGAGCTGGGAATTCACATGCCGCCGTATAGTTGCCGTATATGACATAATATATACGAATACATTAATGCTGTGCATATTTATTTGTATACTATTATATATTTTTTGCCAAAACACCGATTGACAATCCAATCAGGTTCATGTCGATGTTGCTACAAAAAAATGAAATATGGAATACCAGCGCCACTGAAAACGAAGAAGTCACGAACCACGAAGTCCATTTAAATAGCACTCTGTCTTGGCAATGTTTACAACCATCTCCACATTTGCCTTTCTGTATGTTATGTAGCAACTCGTAAGAACGAACAGTGCAAAGACATTCAACACGCATATACATCGTGAAATTGAAAAACGTTTTTGTGCGCGGAATGGGCTGCGTCCAATCGGAAATCCATCGTTTTCACTTGAATGAAAAGTCGAGTCTGAAACCATTTCCGGTGTCTTGGGACATCATGTCTGTTTTCAATAAATTCTTTTATTTATTGTCACTCGTCGATTATATTATATATGTAATATATATATATATATAATCAAAGCGTCCCTTTTTTCCTTATAAATAGTATTTTTATACGCTATACGCACAAGGAAAAAACCTATACTATTCTACCACCTCGAATTGCCATTCTATTATTCTATTACATATCCACACAAAAAAAACTGCCGCTTTCAATAAAGAAACTGCTAAATATACATTTTCATTTATAATGTTGGAAAGTCAACATTTGAATAAATATTGAAATTCTGATAATATTTTAAAAAAATGTTAAATATACATTTTTATTTATATTGTTGTAAGGTCAACATTTAAAAAATATGAAATTCTGATAATATTGTTCTTTTGATAATGTTTACTTTTTAAAAAGTAAAAAAACATTACCTTACACAAACAATATAATCTCTACAGAAATATATAACAAACAAAGTAGCTTAGGACGTATCTGCGTAACGTTACACAAAAAGTATAAAAGTAAGCTGTTTTTTTTAAATATTAAAGAAAAAAAAAATTTTAGGTTATTTTAAAATTATATTTGTAATCTCTTTTTTTACCTAAATTGCTATTAAAAAGTATATAGTACGTTTTTTTTAACGTAAAAAAATAAAAAAACACAATTTTTCCAAACTTTGCGCCGCACTGCACATTTTCTATTTCCTAGATACGAACACCACCAGAAAATATAAACTGTGTAATATGCTAATTTCGCAATAATTACAAGAAGCAATAACTATTTAAATAATTCAAAGAAATACGTGACCGAAATGCTGAAACGCGTACAGAAGGAACAGAGTAACAGTTAAAGCTAGCGCATCGCACCACACCGCACTGCACCGTACCACCTATTTATTTTCATCCTCGAGTACGAGTGTATATGTAAGTATTATTTTTCACTGAACAAGAATTAATTATAAAGTTTATGCATTTTACATAAATACATACACTTCTTGCGAAATAATTATTGTCGTAAATAACGGTATAGCAGTACTGCTGCATTGCATATTTATAGGCTCATTTCATCGTACTCCCTGATAACCTCCTTGCAAATAAAAGATTAGATGTTTTATTTCCATATCATTGACATCATATTTGTCATAATCTGACACCCCTATTTATAAAGGCTATTTACATATTTATAAATAGTATATATAGTTGCACAAAGGGGATGAAAAATTTGCCAGCACATTGAATTTATGAGCCTCACTTGCATCGGAAACCGACCAAAATAACTGCTAATTTATGAATGAACTTGAACATACCAATTCGAATGGTTGAATGACTATATAATATACGCCTAATTTAAGTTTATTTTATGTTTGGAAATGTCAGTTTCAAATCAACAATAGCGCAGCAAAGTATACAATTATATTGAGCGTGTGTGTGCACCCTCATATGTGACGATTTGTTGCATCTATATTCAACTGTATAAAAAATAGGGTGGTCGTATGTAATCGCTGTTGCATTTGATATCGTAATCATATAGCCCTCCTCTTAAACCTATAAAATATATAATAATATTACGTAAACAACACTAGCAAATCCAATATGAACTCAGTGATCAAAGTGTATAGTGATCCATGTATGCAATATAAACATAAAGCTTTGCATTTTGCCTCGGGGAAGTTAGTGTGAGCTGCTGCGTGCGAACAAAACCGTTCACTCTCGTGCATGGGGTGAATTATTATAATATTGCCTTGTCTCTGGAAAAGCGAACAAATCAAGTAATTATTTAGCCCTCTGGCATGTTTAACTTAATGCTCATGTGCGAATTCAACGACAAAAAAAAACAAATTTGTACTACTATACACAAACATACAAATATATACATACAAATTCAACGGGATTATATGGTTATAAAAATTGGATTTGAATTTACAGTAAATTTGCATATAACATATAAAAACAAACATAGTAGATGTATCGTGATGTGTTATGTTTTACGAGCGTTAACATACATTATGGAAATTGTGTCGATATGAATACGCCATATCCAGCGTTACAGGAAAGCGGTTGTTATTACGGTTAATTATACAGTACATTTACAAATATACACACAATCTACATGACATATATTACCAACACAAAAAGTATTTGGTTACGCCTGTTTTACGTTACGTGTACAGCGTAGTTAAAGTCTATGCATCAATACACCCCGGAATTATTAACGCAAATTATTTTTACAACAAAACATCGAGCAGCAACTTATCACGCTCTAATTTGCTACATATTGTTTTCTAAAATGTAAGAGTGATCGAGTCAAATCGAGTAATCGAGTGAGTAAATTTGTAATAAATATTTTAACACTGTCTAGAATGAATTTTATATGTATTTATGAAAATGGTCAATATAAATTGGTTTTGCAACCAATATCATTAATAATATCTTTAATGCCTCATCCGTCCTATGTGAGATATAAGGGCTGGCAATGTCCCTCTCGGCCACTACATATTACATATTATAAACATCATTTTTTCCACTAGAGGCGAATCATCGTAATCATCGCATGCAAGAATTATGTAATATATAGTTTGTGATGTGTCATAATTGTCATAATTATCATTTAAAACATGAAAAATATAATAATAAAAGTAAATCTAGTAGGCTTACCAATTTTCCGATCTTCGAACAAAAGCTTACCTAAAAAGGAAAAGAAAAATAAATAAATTAAATTTGTAATTAGATCAATATACATACTATACAATTTTAAAACTACCAAATACGTTTAATTATGAACGAGTATATGCACTATATCAATGCAAAGTCACATTAGTGGATCGATCTCCAACCAACTCCCATCTTCCCGCTCTTTTGCACATTTGGCAAACACACAAACTATATTAACAATACACAAATTGAAACATAAATACAAAGATACACACACACACACATAGCGGACTATATAATATGGCAGGTACACACACAGTTATGCGCAAATAATAATTTCATACCTCCAAACAATAATCCAATACAAGTGTTTTCGATTTATGTCCATCACTTATGGGATTTGTATGTATTGTATATTTTGGTATATACGCAGCTTATGTATTTATACTAGGCACAGACAATTTGTATGGTGAAGATGAACCAATAGTCGTTTCTAGTGTGTGTTCATGTTCATGTTCATGTAGTATTGTATAAACATATATATATATATATGTTTATATGTATAGACGAATTGTATTTTAGTTTGCTGCTTTATGAGGAGTGTGAGTGCACTCCGTTTACACTTTGCAGTAAAGGACCGGATTTGATATATTTAAAGAGTTACATTCTCAACCAAATACAGTTAAATACAGTACATATGGAATTATATTGCAGAATGTATTATATATGAACAAAAATGATATAGTCTGTATATAAAATATACATAAATAGTCAAGAGTTAACCACTTGAAATTAAACCGAAACATGTAGCATGAAAGCACACGCTTTGCATAAAAATTAATTAAATATATGCAATCTAAAAAATAAAATTCACTGATTTAGGTGCTCTACCTCTATTTTCTCTCTCATGTACAACTGTGTTCAATTGTAACAATTATTTATTAAAATTGCAATTATGCATACGCAGATGCACTCGCACATCAACCGCATGTCCTTAAACGCACGCATTACACACAGGACGCCATCGGGACAATATTTAGCCGGACACCACACTGGCATCAACCGGGAGCAAAGCATAATAACAGCTTCTGTCTAAATTATGTAAAGTTACAGTGAGCTCTGTTTATGTCGCCCGTTACATTTATCACCCTTTGACCATCTGTTAGGCGAAAAGCACCAGCTACACAAATCGAGTTCGAGTATTTCAAATTATACGTGTTGTTAGAGATTCGCGCTCACCACACCACACAAACGCAACACACACACACACACACACACACACACACACAAATATCCCAAAAACAATGCATATTGTCACACATACAGAAATAAATTGTTGTTTACTCGCATGTCACCGAAAGCAGAGGCTAGGACACAAACACACGCATTTCGGGTGAAAATTTAACTCTGTAAATAGACCCGTTGCGCGAGTGCAAATGTGTGCCTACCACCCTCGCTGCGCAAGGCTGTAATTGTATACATCAGTATAGAGGTGGTGGTGGGTGGTTAAACGAAACTTTGAATAGTTAAAATGTGCGCACAGCCGGAAATATGTGTATGAGTGGATGATGCTATATAGTGTTTATATAAATTGTATATATATATATATGTTTGTGTGCCAATTAGCGCGTGCCTAAAGCAAAAGTAGTGGCAAAATACATTGCTCGAGCAACGACAGAATATCGAAAAAGAGTTTAAGCTTTTGAGATATTAGTGTATATTCAGTGTAAACTTTTAACAATTTATTTTTCATTTTTGTTTTTAAATTGTTCATGAAAATGTTATTTAAAGCTATTTGAGGACTTATATTTTAAACATCTATAGGTGGTATTCGTTTTCTTGGAAACCTTTTTTATTTTTAGAAAAGACTAACTTATATCTGTATTTTATTAATAGATTTTATTTATGTAAATTATCATCACCAAACAAATATTTTAAACAAATATGAAAAGCGATGTAAAGCGGTATAAATTTCATTACAATTTGATCAAATATGTATTACTTTATCTTGGACACATCTCATTTCTTAGCCTGTATTCATTCATTCATAATGTTTATGTACGGTCATAATCATAATGCAATCTTTATTGAAAATAACAAATACATAAAACTCATCAGACAAATATAAACGAATTCTTAATATCTAGTATAGAGTAATTAATATATCCTATACTAATAACCTTGAATGTGTTAAAATCATTTTATATAAACATATAAATTATATATCATACTATATCGGTTAATTGTCTCATGTGGTAGATGGACGGATGGACGAGGGTCCCTAACTTTTTTTTAATAAATTCAAAAATCATCTAATATCAATATCATTTAACGATAGCGTGCATAATCATTCAAATTCACAAAAAAAATCTATAATGTGTTTTTATTTGAACAAATATAAAGAGCTATATAGCTCGTACATATATAATATAATGTTTATCTTATTAGAAGAAAAAATAAAACAGTAGACGCGACTTCTTTGGTGCGCCAGTCACCTGTGCCGAATGGACAAGAGGTTGTTTTTGAGAAGTTAAACACAAAAAACTTTTTATTACCAAGAATGGTTACATTTTTTATTAAATAAATCTTCAAAAAAAAAATATATATATATATATATATATTCTATTTATTTTTATATTATATATTTTTT
>JAAAKO020007081.1:0-19251 GCA_010015015.2 Bolitophila cinerea | reverse complement strand
TTCATATAAACTTAAAACCCCCCTATCTCCCATTTGGGGCCGTGCGCCGAAAACTCCCCGAACAAACGTTGTTCGGGTGATCATTCTTAACACTCCCTGCGAATTTGGTTGAAATCGGGCAGGAGACCCTATATCAAAGTTCAGCCTGGACACCCTTTAAGGGTTTTAATTTCAAAATTGCAAAATGCATTATTTTAAATTTTCTCTTACCTCTCATTAGGAGGTGACCAATAAATAAAATTCTTTTGGGCAAAGGTGCACTTTATAGGGCATTTTGAAAAAACGCCAGTATTCAGTTTTGCTTGTTTTTTGTTTAAATTTATTCCATATTGCTTTTCTTTCAATTCTCTGATAAATTAAAATCTTTTATTATTTTTTTTAAAAAAAGATATATTTTGGAGTAAAAGTGAACTTTACCCATATAGAAATAAGAGTTTACCCTTAAAATCAGACTATGCAAACCCCTATTTTGGGGCAAAATGTAATGATTGCAGTTGTTTTTTAAAAAAATAAAAGTAAAAAATGATCATGAAGCAAAAACACTTTGGCGTTTATTATGTATTCTTTTTAAAAACGCCCCATAAAGTGTCGTAAAGTGTACCTTATTCTATTTTTGTTGTTCTTTATTGAAATTAATTTATGAATGATTTGCTGAATTGAAAAATAATAAAAAATGATTGGATCCAATAAATGCTATATTTAGGGACATTTTCTTTAGTCCTGATTAAACTTAATCCGTGAGATTAAATAATTCGATTAACATAAATTGGATTTCTTGAGTAACGATCAGACTTTTTAATCGTAGTTTCGCTGATTAACAAATTTTTAATCACTTGATCAGTTAATTGGTCATTTTTGACTGATTAAGGTAATAATCAAGCGATTGGATTTCTTCACTTCCGATAAAATTTAAACGTCAGAACTAAATAGTAATTATAAAGTAAATCGACTACGACATTAGGAAGGTATTTATGGTGATTGGAGCGAATGATGTGGACAAATAGGAAGTTATATCAATACTTCCACAAATAATTTTTGTTATAATTAAAGACGGATTTGAAAGATAGATTTTTTGGTGTATCTAAGGAATCCGTTTGTCGCGTATTACATTACGAGAAAGGTGTCCTGAGGCACTCGCACGGCGGCGATCAAGCCTAGCTTCCTCAATATGGCGTAAAATTAAAAAAATAGGCAATTTTTATGTGATTGTCCGATTCTTGCGTGCCTTATCGGCTCTATATATAGATTGTACTCTCATTTAAATCCTATCATAAATTGACTCATCAATATGTCAAAATCAATGGCAAACAGCTTAATCACTTATTTGCTATTAGCTCCGATTAAATCTCTAATCAAAGGTGAAGAAAAAGAAATTTTAATTATCTTCCTCCGATTGAGCTAATAGCAAATCAGTGGTTATTAAAAATTTAATCAGGACTGAAGAAATCGGCCCTTAATAAATAATAACTGATAATCAATATATTTTATCCTTAAGCCCAACGATTTTTAAAAAGTTTCTTTTAAATTACATACAAAACACTTAAAAAAACACAAAAATTCTCTTCCCCGACCCCTTTTTGGGGAAAATTAATGGCAAAATCTATTATTGCCATCAACATTTTACGCCCCTTTGCTTAAATATGAGTTTAAAGTTTCAAATATATCGAAAACTATCAATTTTTTAAGGTATGTCAAAGTTTTCTGGTTATTCATGATCTGATCTATCTGCTCTTCCAATGTATAACGTCGATTAGACTGGACACCATGGTAAATATATATATATATATATTACAGTCGACTTTGGAAAAGAGAGTGTATGCCAGAGCAGATTGCCCGGGATCTGAGTATACGCGCTAAACAATAATACATCAAACCATTATAAAATTAACCGGTTTGATAAAAAAGAGAAGATATTTATTAATAAATCCTAAACTAAACAACTAAAAAGACATTGAAAAAAACGGTTTTAGATTCTATATAAAGTAAAATAAGCTAAAAAAACAAATTAAGGGCACTGGTTTTTAAAAGTTTTAATCAAACCACTATGCTGCCCGTTGAACGGATAAAATCCATAAAAACTGGGATCCAAGACAATGGAAAATTTTCGGGGCGACAATATTCCAAATGAAAAAATGTCTGGAGACAGCCGAGTTAGAGTTCATCGAACAAAAATCTAAGCTTTTTAATGACTGGCTGCTTAATAAAGAAAGACAAGCATTCTGCTTCTCTAAAGACTAATGGAATGGGGATGCATATGTCATCAGCAAGTGTTGTTATATTCCTAACATCGTAAAAGGGTTTTGTCAATATATTATTATCCTAAAAAACACAGTGGTTCTGCCATCATCTAATGTTATCAAAGATTTTTTAAAACCGGCTTGAATAAGAGTTTCGTGATTGTATTCATAATTGTGTTGTCAATTTTCTTCAATCACAGGGTCGATCGTAAAAATATGCAAAACAAAAACACAGTAAATATATTATTACCATTTTGTTTTCTTTAATAAAGATAAGATTTATAATTAATTTCACTGCCACAATTAAACATTATGTTATTGTTAAAAATGGTGCAGTTGTGTATTTGTTATATTAAATGTAAAACTAAAAACTATAAAATACATAACATTCATCCGCTTTGAATCCATTTGCTTAAATAAGAAAAGTTGTCGCATTTGTATTTATTTAATTATTATTATATTATTATCATTTATCATTTTCGTGTATATCAAATCAACTAAGACACAATTATTCCGTAACAAAAACTATTATTTAAAAATTGGATTTTCACTTCAATTATTTTTTGTAGTTGTTGTTGGTTTTTATTAGCCGCAGTAATTATATGTATTTAAATATTTTATATTCATTTTCAATAAATATGTATAATATTGATGCTGTACAACACAAATCAAACAGTTTTTTTAATGTAAAATCAAGTCTGTTGTTACGTTTGTGTGTGTTGGAGTAATATCATTCCATTTGTAATTTAAAAAACAACTTCTTGTTTAGTTTTAAAAGAAATGAGATAAAATTATTAACAATTTCTACTTTACTATAATAGATACTCCTCTTCGAGAAGTGTGTGTGTGTGGGTATGGGATGGTAAAGGGAGTGCTTTGTAATGCCTTCATTAAAAAAAACTTTCCCTTTTTCTTATAATGCGTGCATAAGCAGGTTAAATCGCTAACCTTTAGCTTGTTCACGATTCTCTTAGAAATTATGTCTGTGTATGCAGTATATAATTAAGAACAATAACCGTTTCGCGGTGATACGTTTGTTATCTTTCAATTAATTATATTGTCTAGTTGCATTCCTGTAATTCGTTCTCGACACTTTGCATACTCTGCTGCGGCTGATTATTGGACTTGTGTACCATGCAAGATCGGGCAACGGACTCGAAAAGTCTAAAATTAAACGGATTAGAAATTTGTATAATAAGGATTTAAGTATCGTCTTACTTTTCGATTTCTGGTGCGCAATGTACAAAGTCGTGCTCCCAAAACTTGTACACAGGATTCTTGATTAGTTCAATGAATGTGATCAACAGTCCCCATGGATGTGGTCGATTTACGATTAGACGCTCCAGCAGCACACGTGTGATTTGCTCCTGTGATGGTAATTTTAAAAATACAATTTTTAATAATTTATAAAATTAAATGAGATTATAATAGATTTACCTGAATTGCCTCTGAATTAGCCTCAACAAACAAGTACAACAATGCACAGCTGAAGTAGTGCGTGTGACTGTTTGGATAGCGCAGCTGATTAGCAATTCCGTTCAGGAACAGATAGCGTCCTTCGGTGTCCAGATCAACAGCTAAATTCTGGAAGATGTCCATGTGTGCACTGTGCACAATGGTTGTCATATTCGGCACTAAGTTCTTTGAACTGTAAACACAATTTTATAATTAGAATGAGAAATACCGGATGCAAAGATCTAACGAACTTACCGAATGTGTGCGATTGCCTGAGTACCAACGTACAGTACCAGTGCATTCATAAGCGGCACATTGTATCGACAGCCCGGCTCGTTGGAAACCTGCAGGTGACCACGCAACTCGGACAAGAACGTAACTGGTGCACGAGCTTTTAGGTACGAGTCCAAGTCTTTCTTGAAGCTGGCTGGCTGTATGTTGGCCACGTAATTTGTGAATATCCGCGGTGCGGTAGTAATTTCGTTCAGCATGTCCACCTTCAGGTTTGGTGTGAACGGATCCGGCAAACGCATATTTCTTGGGAATGCGGCCAGGATCAGGTTACGCATTTGTATGCAATTTGGGGGAATTACATCACAGAATCCAAAGTGATAGTCACAAAGGAATTCAGGGAAATCATGCAGGAGCACCAGCAGTACACGCAAAGTACCCTTGTATAAGAGCGTAACAGGTTTTGCAAGCTCTGCGTTACGCAAGAATGGTGCCAAGTACCTAAACAAATCCATTAGCAATTGTGAATACATGGCCCAGCCTTTCTGCTGTGGAATCATTGCTAGAATTCGTCCTATAAAGACACGATGAGAGATTAACTCTAGCCATGAGTAACAGAAACCAGGAGCCATTGATGGTCTCAGAATGTGATAGGTGTGACAAAAAGCAGTTACTACACTGAGGCTTATATTCTCCAGTATTGGTTCAGGCGCACTAAGCTCCAGGAACAGCATAATAAACAATCGATGGTAGCCGAGCTGCTGGAACGATGTGCCATGCACTTCTTGGTCTTGCAATAGGACACCGATGATTATGCCCAGAATTTTATTGAGCAAATTTATTTTGGTCGTTGAGTTGCCCGTTTCTCCAGAATGCTTTACAATCAGTGCAATCAAGCGTACGAATGCATCGATCCACTGGAATATCTTGGATTTGGCAGTTTGTGGTGATAATGATGGATCGTTTAGATTCCGATAAACCAGATCAATGCACAACTGTGTTGCTTGACGGAAAAACCGTGTGATCAAGTCGTCGGTCTTTAGAATACCATATAAATTCATTTTGCTAACAAATAATCCAAATGACTTGATCGGATCTCGGGCGATGGCCTGTGTGTGATATATTGTCACCCAGTCCTTTAGCAAATACTCTGCCTTCTCTAGTAGACCTGGTGGATCATCGTAGTCATTTGAACGCACCTGCAGTATACCCGAATGTATGTGCTGCGTGGGTCCGGCTGTGACACGATCCATCATGAGGTTGTTCGGGTCGTGCGTCTGGCGTAACATTTCAATGAGATGTGCCAGACCTTCGGGTGCTCGATGATGTGTCGACAGTCGCATAAGCATTTCGATCGTATTGAAAAAGTCATTTTCAGTGATCAGCGGATTTGGACGCTCCTCGATGAAGTAATGTTGAATCAATTGCATGGCAAAGGCAACACTGAGATAGTGATTTCCTTGATCCATCATCTGTGAAATATTCTATTTGCATTTTTGTTAAAAACAAAACAAAATCTCAATATGTTATTTATAATTTCTTACCTGGCACAATACGGAATCGAATTGATTCATATTAACAAAATTTGATGAGATCAGCAGGTCGACAGCTTCGAGATTGTAGCGAATGTCTTCGCGACACTCGAGCATGTACTTGGTGATGGCGCGATTTGTCCAGATAGCACCAAACGCACGTCCGTCTTGCAGTAGGCGCAACACACGCAAATGAATGTCACGGTAAAGTTTAATTTGATCGGCATGCTCGGTGCTCGTTACTAGACCCTCCATTAAACCGTCAACGGCTTTATTCAAGAGGTTCACAGCACTGAGATTATCACGGGTACGTCGGGCCACCATCAGGCATTCCAAGAGCGAATGCATATTTGTGACTTGCAACTACACAAAATTTAATAATTATTTTTTAGGTTTAATTTTATGAAATAAATACAAATCATTTACCTGCAGTGTGGCAATGTTTACCGCACTATTTAAGAACGACTCCATTTTGCTGCCCAGCTCCTCGTACATAACTCCAAATTCATCTGTGCCAAAAATGGCACCATGCGATGCTTGTGCGATGGCGGGAAATGCTATTGCCGGCATTATTTCCTATATATCATTAAAATTAGTTTTCAAAGAGAATGATAGATAAAAGAAAATATCCTACCGGAATTACTGCCTTGGGAATAAACAGAGCTGCGTCTCGTTCGGACATTGTCTGAAATCCGGGTATGTTACGTGCAAACTCATCGTATACAGAGAAACGTGCCGTAGACACACCGCCAACCTTTAGTCGAATCTGTTCTGGCATGCGTTCGGCCTGATATGCAAGTACATTTGTATCGAAATAACGTCTGAAAATATAAATAAGTTAATATATGTTTGGAAAGATGAAATTTAGGGTAATTGTACCTTCCATCCTGACGTGCCATCTTACGCATCTCGAAATCGGCATTCAAGCGTTTATCGATCTCGGGCACAGCCTTCTCAATAGCAGATTTCTGAATAAACGAACACGCAAGTTCAGTGTTGTCCAAAGCTAGTTGTGCTGCTGCCATATCAGTGAGTTCTGGTGGTTGATTTGGTACCGCTGATAGGAAAGCAGTTTTAATGTTTGCCGTGATGCTGCTCATCAGCTGATCCTTACACGTGATCATTGCCATACCAGCGGTTAGATTGCGTACAAGAAAATGAGCGGCAGTACGCATACGATGCTCGTCCGGATCAAGGCCAAAGTCCTTTCGCACGATTTGCTCGCATGTGGTCAGTCCAATGCGAACGCTACGCTCGACCACAGGGTTCACCCAGTCGTTAATGGTACGCTCCAAGGCATTGCGTACGAATTGTTTGAGGTGTGGCTGAACGTGTACAATCGAAACGCTTGGCGAGAACACCATGTGTTGGGCTAGATTGTTCATGTTGGTTGATGACATTTCCATGTAAGTGTAACGGGGCTCCGGTGCACCTACGGCCAGTGCACTAGAATCACTGATTTGACTGGGCGATTGATTGATGGGAATCGGTAAAACAGAGGAGGCTACCAATTCGTCTGTTGGAAGTATGCTGTGCATTATCTGTTGTTGTTGTTGTTGCTGCTGCTGCTGTTGTTGTTGCTGCTGCTGTTGTTGTTGTTGTTGCTGCTGCTGCTGCTGTTGTTGTTGCTGCTGTTGCTGCTGATCCTTTAGATGTTTTGGCTGTGAAAGCTGATACTCAAGATTTATGGTCCTCTCTGGATCCTTAAGATACACGATTGGTTTCAAATCGGCCACATCAATGTTAAGCGTTTTGCATAACACCTCAATTTCAAACTTGAGGTTTAGCTTTAAATCAGGCTCTTGATGTAATTCTGCAAGCACATTCATAATGGCCATGGTCCATGGATTAGGTGGCTTAAAAACCTTACTCTTTGCACAAGACTCCAGTACTTTTGCCACAAACGGTACGACATACAACAGTTCCTGTTGACCCTTGTGATATGCTTCGACTAGTAATGACTTTAGGTCAATATCAATCTGTAGAATCGGACGATTTCTTCCAAGTGTCATCATACCAAGCCAGTGACCCAGATTCTTTAGTAAACTACGATCCGAAAAGTTTTCAATTCCCTTCTCTGAGCGCAACAATACCTGTATATTGCGAAACGTCTCTTTAGTCACCAAACGCACTACGTCCGGAATCTTAAGGGCATCCAAGAAGTTAGAATACAGTGCATGGAAATTGAATTCAATCGATGCACGCTTAAGAACCATGTACTGTGATAACCATGGCCAATACTCTTTCAAGAGTATTTCTTTGATCTCATCACACTTTTGTTGTAGATTCAGTTGACTTAAATTGTTAAAGATGAATGCTGTCTTGTCCTGAACGGTGTCCGGTGGAAGTGTCATCTTTTCGTCACGATCGTTGGTTGCCACCAACAAGGTATTAATGTTTGTGGCATTTGCAATTGACTTAAGATTGCGTGAGGTCATTGCGTTTGCTGCATTCGGAACGGCTGCAGCAATTTTGGCAACGGTTGTTGTGATTGGTACTGATGTACCGCCTGCGGAGCTACTACGGTACAATGCCGTTGCAGCTGTACTAGTACTCGTCGGTAGGTTTTGTGTCAATGAGCCTGGATTGATGGTACCCTGCGGTTTATTTGGTGCCTCTTGGCCTTGGGCTCCGTACTCAACGTACTCGACAATGTGCGCCGGAAATTCGTTGAAATGCGGAATGCTACGGACATGCTCACAGTATTTTTGGTAGAGATGTAGTTTAGTCTTAAACCGGTCAAGAGCAGTGATTCCGAAAAAGTACATTTTTGAACCTTCTGGCTTACGCAAAGCGTCTAGGACGCATCGTAATGCCAGACCCAATGCAACGTATGTTGTGACCAAATTACGTTCGACCATACCACCGAATAGCTGGGCAGTGGTTTGTAATTCCTTTTCAGGGTATTGCGGGAAGAAGCGGTATTCTTCAAAAAGATTACGTAGCATACATTGGTACACTTCACGTTCTCGTCGTACTGGAGCATCTTGGAAACGCTGTAGCATGTCGAGTACCTCGTCAATGGACAGCGTTGGATGTGGTGGAACATTATAGATTCGCTGGAAATAGCTGTTAGCTTCGTCTTCGACTTCTTTGGAGACATTAGCAATCATTTCCGGAAAGACAGACGGTGCGCTGGGCATATTTAGCTTTTCACCGGTCGGAGTGGTGATATGTCGTCCGATTTGTTGATTATTGTTAATCGGAGCAGTGGCCATTAATGGAAATGGACTGTTAGACTGTCCTTGTAGCAGCCGTGATGGACTTGCCGATGTTGGTGCTACATTTCCGAGCACATTACCAAAATTGAATGCTCCACCATTTCCAGGTGCTCCAAGATTTAGTCCTGACATGTTTGAGTTCAGAGCAGATAACGGATCAGACGATTGACCGCCACCAAACATCTGACCACTGAGGCTGGACGCGCTGAACGGTGCTTCGATGCCACGATGTGCCCGTAAAACACCAAGAGCCTGTGGCGGTTGCGCTTGCTGTTGTTGCTGCTGCTGCTGCTGTTGTTGTTGTTGCTGCTGTTGTTGCTGCTGCTGCTGCTGCTGTTGGTGTTGTTGCCGCGATTTATTTAACATCATATTACAATTAGCCGTCATTGATAGAATAATATCGGCAAGCTCCTGTTGTACATTACCAACACACACTTGCAGACAAGATAACATTGTACTCATGGTTTCGTGTGGCAACTGTGCTGATTTTGGCATTTGGTCATCAGGTAGTTTTGCGCCCAGAATTTGTGGACACCTTCGCTGCAGAAACTTTACGATGGCCTGGACAAATTGCTCGCCATGCTCACGAATCTTATCGCCTAACCACTTTTCGAGCTTCAGGTACTCCCGACGCGATGCCAGACACGCCAGATCGATTACAAACATAAACGAACGGGCATTCAATAGGCTCGACAATGCCTTTAGATCTTGAGCTACGTCCAGAATCCTTGACAAGCGCGACTGATCATTATCGCCACGCAAATACCATTCGCTCATCGAGTGCATAATGATGTGTTTCAGGGATACATGGAAATTGGTCGAGTTCCAGGCATGATGCAAAATTGTACCGGAATTCGGATGATTACCCAAGAAAATCGGTACGAGTGTATTGAAGAGTTCTTGTCGCAAAACCGTTATTGGAGGATTTATTTGTAACAGTGCCATGAACAGTACATCCGGACAATGTTGAATGGGCACTTTAAAGTGTTCCAGCACCTGTGCATAGAAACCATTCTCGGCAATGTACAGTAACACCTCAACCAGATGCAAGGACTTCCAGGCAGCAATTTCACGGTTATCTGTTTCAGGTGGTGTCTTGAGTAATTCTATCGAAACACTTGTAAAAATGTGATCAGAGAATGAGTACATGTCAACGTTTTTTAGAATCATGCCAATCAGAGACAGTTGACCTTCGGTGTTGTTCCAGTGACGGTACAAGCATTCTGCGGGAAAGTTGACTTGTGTGCCCAGACGTATGGTGGTCAGTAAAATGGTAAGACCAACACGATCTTTGATGACGAATTCGGGATGGTCTAGACCAAGGCATACCTCTTTCCAGTTTAGATTCGGTACAACCTCCTTGAGAGCCTGCACGAATATGTCTGGTTTCCATGTGATGTTTTCTGTTGAGGTCGATGATGGTGTTGATGACGAAGACGAAGAAGACAGACCACCGGCAACATTTTTGTCTTTTGCAGTAGCTGCATCACTTTGTCCTGAGGCTGGCCAAAACGTACTGGGATTCTGTAGATTGATGCTGAAATCGGCAAGATTTGTGTGCGTACGACACATTATCGATATTATCTTGGCGATATCGTGCGGAGCTATTTCTCGGCCACCAATTTTCGTAAGATGCGTCTTGCAGTCTTCCACACTGGCTGTAAAGGCGTAGCCTAAATCAGAATAAAGAAAAACTTAAGTATCATATTATGTTTTGAGTTTTTTTTTGTTCTTACCAATATCAGTGACGAGACTAGACCAAGACGTATCCATGATGGCCGAGGTTAAAATACCCTGCGAATTAGCGGACATTTTCTCGGCCGACACTTCAGTGTCTTCAGTGTAGATGAGTGGTGCTAGGATCAATGGAACACGGTCTCGCGGGAAATCACGGGACAACTGACTGACAAACTTGTTGTAGACACTGTCTGTGAGTCCAAACTGCTGGTATTTGTCATGCGACAGAAGCGAGAGGATAAGCTGCAAGAGTTCCGGTGAGATATCGTTAAGACCACCCTCTTGATTTGGTCGTACTGTGTCTAAAGTGTGTTTTTCGATTTAAAAACAATTACATTTTACTGACGGATTTTAGGATCGTACCGATGTCAACGTAGGACTGTATCAAAGAGGCTAGACCGACTTTAATTTGAATCTCTGCAAGTCGAACAAACTCTGGATTTGTAGAATTGGTGAGAGCTAAAGCGATTAGTACCTCTTGGATAGGCGTACAACTTAGTACCTTCGAGATGTTTTGTAGTATTGTCGATGTTGGTTTAAGCGTCTAAAAATATAATATTTTTTAAGTAACTATTTACTATAGATAAAAATAAAAACAATACCTTTTGAGTTTCAAAACAATTATCAACGGCAAAACAGATATTCGTGATAAGCGAAGATTTATTTAGTAATGCGTTCAGTTCTTGTGAGAGTAATTTTGCTTGTAGGGCTGATTTTGATGTTGGGGATGCGTCCGCGAAATCAATGAATGAGAACAAACAACGCAGAAGGTGACGATCTGCCTCCAGGCCAAAAGGTTTTACGAGCTAAAAATAAAATTCCACGTAAAACTAGAGATTAAAAAAAGATCGTGCACGGAAATACCGTTTGCTCGAACAATTTTTTTATAACAAAAAGAAAGTTATTAGTACGAGCCCTCTGTATAGAAAATTTCTTTTTTTAAAATCAAATTTAGGCATACAAATATAAAGAAATTGTTGTATATTTTTTGAAATTCTAAGAGCACTTGTAATTTCCGGTACCCAGTATCCCAGTACCGATGAAATATCACTTAATTGGAACAAAATGTTGTTACATATATACGAAATATAATATAATTGCGAATTCGGCAAGATGGCGACTAGCACACAAAGATTTCGTTATATTATATATAGCTTTATATGTGTATGTGGTCATCGGCGACGACATGGCGCGCACGAGCGTCAGGGCCAATTTTGCCAAAAGCGATGACTTACCAAAGCGATCTGTTTGCTGTGCTGCGCAAAGTTCTTTTTGTTCAGGGTCGACACCAAGTAACTGATCTGCGTTAACGTAAACGATAAGGACTCCTGGTTCATAGTTCCATCCAAACAACTGCGAGAGCTTCAAACACAGTTGAAGCTCTCTTAATCGATATAGTTTTTGTGAAACGCGTTTGCGATGGCAAGGCCTTCTCGGAACACTTGCACTGTAATTGTCTATTTATATGTCCTACGCCCCACATTGGGGACAATTGGCTATAACACACCAGACGCACAACACTATCGGTCCATTTTGAACAGAAATATTGTACAAAAAGCGATTAATAAGGAAATAATTGCACAATTTAAATGTTAACTTTTCTACCCACGTCCACTTTTCTTCTACGTTTTGCAACCAAAAAAACAAAAGAACTTAAAATGTTTTGTGGATTGTGCTTGACTGCGAGAAATCGGCAAATTCCATTTAAAGAGTGCGTCTAATGGCTTTCAATAACCGGCGACAGGCGACCACATTCCACAAGTGTTATTTTGGTTTTGGTTTGCTCAAGTTCGTGAAAAATATTGATTATTTTCAAAGCTAGATGAATGATAATGGATGGATGCAGCGTTCTGTAGCGCAAGTTTATAAGAAAATTCGAATCGAATCGTGTGACTTTTTTCCGCCCGTAAAATTATGGTGTAGCACATATAAGATTCTATTTTTTACAGGCGTAAGAAAAGTCACTCGATCCGATTCGATTTTTCTTATAGACTCCCATTACTATAGATTATTGTTGTTGTATGGTTATAAATCTGACAAATGAACGAAAATGAAGGCTGAATATTTAAACATTAATAAAAAGTCGTCAACTCGAGCTAACTATAACTTTAAAAAAATGTAAAGTTAAAGCCAGAATGCAAAATAATATGATTTGTTTCAGTTTTATTTGTTTTTGTTAAAATGAGTGCGAAATGGGAACGGAGAGTTAAAAAAATATAATGTAAAGCCTAGAACTAAAAAAAAGATTTTTTATTCAATATAGCCGATCGTCAGATTATCAGCGCGAACTCAATCCATTTGAAAACTAAATTTCAAAGCGAACTTATAAAGCGAAACGTCATAATCATAACCAAAATCCAATGTAATACTTTGCGTTGTAATTTTTTTATTTTCATTAGACTCACTCAGTTTAAAAATATGTGTAATGTCATTTTTACAATTTTGTTTTAACAGTGTATCTATTAATCATATCATAATAGAAAACACAATACAGAGCAAAACATCTTCAATCTTTTGAAACCAGAAACCACCCCCTTCATGGAACTGCAACAATTAGAAGCGGAAGCTAAACTAGCTGCCATCAAGGATGTCAGGAACATGTTTCAGCGTCCGGGTCAACTGGAAAAAGTCGATCAGTACAAACACCGTGTGGGCCGTAAGAAGGCGTCCGTGGAGGCTCAACTGAAGACAGCCATGCAAAATCAACTGGATGGCGTTCGTGTAGGTTTGCGTCAACTCGAGAGCTCTGTGCAAGACGTGACCGACGTGGACCAAAGGTATATTCAATCATTTATTGCTATAAACACAAATGTTTTTCGAGTGATGACCTCTTTTCCCAGAATCAAGAACATCAATGCATTCCTAACAAACGTGCCCAGCATCTACGATTCTCTGGAGATTGTGCGTGACGAGAACACGCGTCATTCCCAATACGCCACCGCCATTGAGAATCTCAAGCACATATTCACCGTTCAGTCGAGCGTTGCAAAGACAATGCAATGGATTGACGAAGATAAACTTCTGCATGCACACCAGTGCCTGTCTGATCTGGAAAACTCTAGAGATGACTTGTTGTTTGAGTTGCACAAGCTTCCAAAACAGTATGCGCACGATAAAATCACTCTGAAACGGTACTTCGAAAAAGTCGAAACGGTTTCGCAACAGTTGGAACGTAAGATTCGATTAATTTTAAACCGCACATTAGCTACCGTACGCAAGGAGCCCACCATAATAGTCACTGCGCTGCGACTGATTGAGCGCGAAGAGAAAGCCGATCAGTTTGCGCTGCTTCAGCAAAAACAGACTGGTTTCATTCCGCCGGGACGTCCGAAGCAATGGCACAAAATGGCACTTGACGTGTTGAACGAAGCCGTTCTGGATCGCATCGAAGGCTCAAAATTGGAAGAGCGTGCAGACAACAAACTGTGGCTGGTACGTGATCTAGAAATAACACGTCAGTTTATTTTAGAAGATTTGCGTGTAGTGAAGTCATTGTGTGCCCCATGCTTTCCACCGCACTACGACATTTTCAATGAGTACGTCCGCATGTATCATATGGCTCTTGCAAAGCATGTAAGTGTTTGTCTATCGAGTTCTTTTTATAGGATTAATATTTTTTTGATTTAGTTAGAAGAGATCGCAGAAGCAGGACTTGAGGGAAACGAACACGTTTCATTGCTATCCTGGGTCATGAATACATATCCGGGCGTTGAGCTTATGTCTCATCCCGACCTTAAAGTTAATTTGTCAATAATTACTCCGCTTATCCAACCACAGCTGTTGCAGGCACTGGAAAAGGAGTATTTGAAGGTATTACTTTTTAACTGTAGCTTTTACAATTTACTTAGCTCATATTTTTTAGAATATGGAAAAGAACTACGATGATTGGATGACGAAAACGGTAGAAACAGAAAAACAAGACTGGCTGAATGACTCGTTGCCCGATCACGATGAACAAGAGAAATACTATCACACATCGGCTCCGGTCATTATATTCCAGATGATCGATCAGCACTTGCAGGTCACCAATACCATTCACTCAGAGTTGACGTTCGCTGCACTAGTTATGAGTATCAAACAAGTATCGAGATATGGCTTAAACTATCGCCAGGGCATTGTAGAATTTAAGGATAAGCACTTCAAGGATCGCAGTCAGGTGATTTTGCATTTCTATCTAGTCGTTCATTTTGTTGTTTCTCTATATTCTAATCGTTTGTAGATGCCCTTCTTTACACAACACATTATAACGATTGTAAACAATTGTCAACAAATCATGGAGCTTGCACAGCAAATGAAACAGCTGTACTGGCCAAAATCTCGTACGGAACACTATCAAGAGTTTGAAAATCTATTGAAAACGTTTCAGGTATTTATTTTATATCATTCAGTAGATTATAAATATTATACAATAAATATTTGATATCCAGGCATTGCGCGATGAAGTGGCTTTCTTTTTGCTGGAAGAGGCTTTCCTGGACCTCGAAGTGCATTTCAACGATTTGTTTAGTCTCAAGTGGCTGTCGTCAACAATATCAGTGGACACAATTTGTGTAACGCTCGAAGATTACTTCCAGGATTACAATCATTTGCGTGTCGTGAACTTTGAGTATGTCATCAATGCTGCTCAGTCACTGGTGACAAAGCGCTATGTAAAAGCATTACTTTCGAAGCGACTCAGCAAACCGCGACACGATTGCGAGGTGATCGGCAAGAAAATCATTAAAGAGATGAAGCAAATCAAAAACTTCTTCGGACGCATTGCGCCGAATGTGTCCGAAACGGACTCACCGATTGAGCTGATTTCAACGTTGGCCAATCTGGTGACGTGTGATATTGAGATGCTCGTGCTGGACCTGCATACGCTACTGGGCAATTTCCCGTCGTTGACCGAAGATCATCTTGTTAGATTGTTCTATATTCGTAGTGATATAAAGGCGAGCGAGGTACGGGAGAAGGTACAGGACGCAATGAAATCAAAAACGGCTAAGGTTAGCGTTGACAAGCAGGACGGAATTTTCAAGGAACTTGTGTTTTCCGATAAACTTTGGTAGAATTCGATACAATTCTATGGTGATAGCAAGTTTGTTTTTTTTAACCAATTCATATATTTGTATTCTTTTATTGTATATTTTTAGAGACAGTTACACATATATTATTTGCAGAGACAATTTGTTAACTTGAAGTTATATTTGTCGCAACTTTATTAA
This sequence comes from Bolitophila cinerea, assembly GCA_010015015.2. Lineage (NCBI taxonomy): Eukaryota > Metazoa > Arthropoda > Insecta > Diptera > Mycetophilidae > Bolitophila > Bolitophila cinerea. Next base: position 3,631 of record JAAAKO020007081.1, on the reverse strand, counting down.
AAGTTACAATTTATAAAAACAGAGTTATATTTCAAATAATGCAATTACAAATAAACAAATTGACTCCTAAATGAATATTTAAAATCGCTGAAGAAAATATATAAAATAATAAATTATTAATTCAATTATAATTATTTCTATGTACAACAGTGATTTTACTATATTTTTTCCAAAAAAAAATGTGCTAAACAAAATAATGTGCATCTAAAAAAAAATGAATGTGCTCTTGAAATAAAATAATGTGCACCCTAAAATACAGTGTTAACCGAGAAAAAAATCATTTTTTAGGTGAACAACATTTTATTTTGGGTAGATTTTAAATTATTTGATGGACAATATTAAATTAAATGTAGTAAGCTAAATTGGATGCCTAAGATTGTTACAGAAATTCATATACAGTAAGTAAATTATTATTACAATATATTTATATCTGGTTTTAGATTTCTATATTGCAATCAAATCATTACATTATTTAGTACATGTATATATATTTTTTTACTTTTTATTTTAATATGTCTATTTTGATGTTTTTGGTTTCTCTGGTAATAACCATCCTTTTATTCAGCGAGTATGTTTATTATAGTTTTTACTAACATACATAATATTAACCTGTGTAATATAATATAGCTGTTTTGGGCCTTGTAGCTATGCGACATCTGCCCGTCGTCACTCTGGCTCCAATGCGGCCTATTTTCGTGAGTATCGATCGATACCATGGAGCATAGCATATTACATATTTGTACAATGTACTAAACGAGCACATAGTCTATATAATATATATCGAAGGCTTTGGACGCCTGCACTACTGTGACCCAAGTATATTAGGTATAACACAACGTTTTCATGCTGCGTGTATATTTATGTATTAATAATAATGCAGTATATATTATTAAAATGGAAATATAAGGATGATATCATAATTATATATAAATATAACGTAATATGCATTTAATTTGAATTCAATCAGCTAAGTTGTTAAGTTATTAAAGATATTGATTATAGACACTATTATTATTTAATAGCAGAACAATAGATTTTTCATTTTTCCCTGCAGAGTAATTTTATACATACATGATTATATATTATAAGGATAATAACAATAACTTATAAATACAAATTACATAATTTACATTATATAGTGATTTTAATATTTTTTTGCATTACATTATTGAATCTTCATTTTAAACTATCTCTTATAATGTAATTATTGATAAAAAATATTTGAGCATTTCGACAATTTTAATTAGAAAATATTTAATAATATTACTTATATTCTCAAGCGCAGTTAGTTCATTAGTCAATAGATTTTAAATCGCAAATGCAGTATTAATTATTTTACAAATATATACATCATTTAATCATTATATATCATAATTTCCCTTAGTTCTATAAATTATTAAAAAAATAATAATTATTAATAATAAGAGGTAATAAGATGCTTAGAACTGTTAACATCTAAATGTTTCTAAATGTGCATTTTTGTCATGAGTATGAGCATTTTGTACATAAGGACATTTTAAATGTATGTAGCTCCAACGTTGCTTTTTTAATTTTACGGACCTACTTCTAGAGACAATTGTAATTGTAACAAATGAAAAACAAATCTGTTTTATTTAACATAAATTCATATAATAGTTTAACTATGTGCTTATTAAAAAAAATCTGGCTTTGAAATTTTTTTTTTGGTAATTCGTTTTCATTATGAACAAAGTATAATATAGTACAGACAATTTTAAGCTTTTTAAAATATACAAAAAATACTTATAATTTACGAAACATATTTCCTAAAGAATTTGCCGTATTTTCAGTTTGGAAACGAAAGCAATATTATTAAATAGAAGACGTTATTACGATTAAAAAGGGTTCTGGTTATCTATCTAGATTTTTTTTTTTTGCAACTTTTGCGTCCCACTTAAAAACTGACGCTGCAAGGTGGACGTGGACCATAGTTCGGGAACAGCTGCTCTACACCATATAGTATAATTTCTGGGATCACCTTTCAGTTCAATTGCTTCATATATGAAATCAAGACTCAAGTAGATCGCAAACTTCGTCGAGAGTTCAAAATGGTTTACGGAAGTTCGCCCAACGCGGAAACGGAAACAGTAACCAGAAGCAGCACAATGGGTCCACCTAGAAAAAATGTATATGACTTTATAAATTCATTCCACGTAAAATCGCATACGTTTGGATGTCATATTTTTTTTACTTTATTATTAATTTTATTCATACGGATTTGTATTATTAGAAATAGAATTAAAATAAAGCCAGACTTAAATTTTGTATTTTGGTGATGTCATATTGACCATTAGATTCTGTGGAATGTCTTTATAAATGCTTATCGAGTTGTGAAGAATTGATTGAGATATACACATAACTTCTTTTTTTCTTCTACTTTTCGAGATTTTGGGTGTTAAATTTCGGCCAAAATGACGTGACGTTGTTCTATTCTATAGAAAATAAAATAAACTTTCATAAAAAATAAAAAAAATCATATTATTTATTAAACATCTTGCAAAAAAAACGGTAAAATATCTCAATGAGAGAAAAAAGTATACGAAAAAATATGCATTTCCGGGCTCACATTATACTATAAAAATAAAATAAACTATAAATAAATACTTATATATCTATATTATTGTATATCCCTCATATGCCTTATCTTATCTAGGATCGATTTTATATTGTTTTATATTTTAATAAGCATTGCCAGATTTGCCATTTTTCGTTGTTTTGCTTTTAACAAATCTTTGATTACTTTAATCACTTGATCAGCCAATTGGTCATTTTTGACTGAATAAGGTCTTAATCAGGCGATTTATTGCCGATTGCATTTCATCACTTTGGATTAAATTTTTCGGTCAGAATAATAAATATAGTAATAATAAAAATAATTGACTACGAGATTGGGAAGGTATTATTAGGTAGGATTATGTTTGGTGGGAGGATCAAGACTTTCCCAAACGGTTCCTTTTCGTAAAAGACGGATTTGAGAGATATTTTGCTGGCGTATCTATACGGCATATATTTGCCGCATTATGCGAAAAGTATCCAACTTCCTCAATAAAAACACACAAAAATGAGGCAAACCTGCCGAGCTTTTTATGAGATTATCCAATTCGTTCGTCCATCGGCTGTATACCTACAAATTGCACTAATTTAAAACCTATTATAAATATATGCATTCGGTCAAAATCAAAGATCTCCTGCCTAATCACTGATTTGTTATTAGCTCTGATTAAATCTCTGATCTAAAGTGAAGAAATAGAAATTTTAGTCAGGTGATATCTACCTCCGATCAACTAATCGGGCTAATATCAAATCAGTGATTATATACAAGAATAAATGAGAACTGAAGGCCTTTGCTCCTTGTAGGGCATGTAGGGCAGTTCATATTGAATTAAGGTGTGTTATCTCATTACCTATGTCCCTGCCCGTCTCTTTTCTCACTTCGGCTAAAAAAAATCCTATCAAGGGAAGTCACACCAAGAGAGATTTCAAATACCAAAATGGATCGAATCGTCTCTTTCATAGAGCTATCCAAGTGGTTTGAATATAAGTGATACGTATTTTTATCACTGGGGAGAGGCATAATGGGCCCAACTTTTAAGACCTGCATGCCTACCTTCTT